>JACCPG010006506.1:0-28196 GCA_016069955.1 Drepana arcuata | reverse complement strand
CTCAGACGTATGCAGGTTTCCTCTCGATGTTTTCCTTCACCGTAAAGCTCGTGGTGTGACTAATCACTGTACTTAAGTTGAGAAAAAACTCATTGGTACAGTCGGGATTCGAACTTGCGACCTTTCTGTCGCAGGCAACTGCTCGAACCACTCGGCCACCACGGCTCATTATTAGTCGCTAAAAGTCGATTGGCTCCGATTAAGCCAACCACCATTCCAAGACTGGAATTGTGTGGGGCTGTTCTAGGAGCTCGTTTGTGTGAGTAGGTCGTGAACTCACTGAGACTACAGTTTAGTCAGATTTATTGCTGGACTGACTCCACAGTCGTGTTGGGATGGTTGCAGATGTTGCCTTCTAAGCTACAGCCGTTCGTGCGGAATCGAGTTGCTGAAGTTTTAGACAAAGCGGGACACTGTACTTGGCGACACGTTCCAACCCACCAGAACCCAGCAGACCTAATATCCCGTGGCGTGGATATTAGTGTTCTGCAATCAGTGGATTTGTGGTGGAGTGGCCCTAGTTTTTTGAAGCAAGAACTGTCTCATTGGCCTTCTCAACAAAAATGGTTAGAGTCAACCAAGCTGCCCGAAACTCGACCTGTTTCATTCAGCGCCAGTATCAGTGAAACTTAACACTGTAACAATGCTTTCTTAGATTTTAATCGGTTTTCTAATTATTCAAGGCTTATTCGTAGCATAGCAACTGTCTTAAGGTTTATTAAAATAGAAAGAAGTATAGTGTAGAAAAAATTCTCCTCTCAGTAAATTTCTATCACAATCAAACTTGCAGGAACACAACTTGCCAAATAACACAATTTTTTGTGTTGTGTTCCTACGCGGTGAATAAGGTTTCTAGTAATGAGCTCCTTGGGGAGGGGGGAGGATTGTTACATTGTGTTGGAAGCAGAGGGATTAAACTCATTATGCTGCCAACACACTATAACTCTCCGAACACAGAGTGGCAACGCGCAAGTGATACTCGTATCGTGAGCGTAAATAGCTACGGTAAACCGCTTTCCATCAGGGTGGGCTGTATGTTGTTTGCCACTCTGTTGTATAAAAAAGGATGCATTGAAAGTTATACATACATACATACATACATATCATCACGCCAAGTTCCTAACGGGTTAGGCAGAGAGTATAGAGCGCCAGTTCTCTCTAGACTTACATACCTCTTTCGCTTCGTCCACATTCATCAGTCTCTTCATACATGCTCGTCGGTTTCGAGTACTCTTAACGTTCCCGTCCTTCAGAGTCCGATCTATTTGATCCAGGTAGTTGGAACGTGGCCTTCCTCTGCCTCTTCTTGCACACACTTTTGCTTTGTATATCTGGTTCGTCAATCTTTCTTCACTCATCCTTTCTATGTGTCCAAACCAACGTAACATGCCTTTCTTCATCTTTACAATCACGCCCTCATTCACGCCAGTTGATTTGCGAATCTCTTCATTGCGGATTCGATCTAATATCGTTACGCCGCACATTTTCGAAGAGATCGCATCTCGACTGCATTCAAGCTATTTTCATACTTCCTCTGACATACCCAGGATTCGCTGCCATACAATAAGGTAGGTACCAATATCGCGTTGTGGACAGCAACTCGAGCATTCTTGCTCAGACTTTTACTGCCTATCAACGCCGACATGGCTCCATTCACCTTATTTCCGGCAGTTATCCTTCTTTCAATATCTTTTCATACTTTCCATCTCGTGTGAACATGCTTCCAAGATATACAAATTCATTCACTTGCTCTAGAATTTGCCCATTTACCGATATAGCACACTCGGTCACTTGTTCATCTCTTTCGAATACCAGAACCTTAGTCTTGCCAGCGTTTAGGCGCAGCCCCTACTTTTCACATTCTTCTTTCATTATGGTAACTAGTGACTGCAGTTCGCCCTCTGATGACGCCAGTAAAACCGCGTCATCGGCGTATAGTAGGCAGTTGACCACTAAGTTTCCCATTTTCACTCCACATCCGTTCGGTCTTAGTGCTCTCAGACAGTTATCTAGATATATAATGAACAGCCAGGTAGACATGATACACCCTTGTTTGACCCCCGACTTCACATCAAACCAGGGTGACATCTCACCGTTAACCCTAACGCACGCCTCGCTATCACTATAGAGTGATTTCACGGCATGCAGTAGGGAACTGCTCACTCCATATCCAGGCAACACGTCCCAGAGTTCCTTTCGTACGATTCTATCAAATGCCTTCTCCAAGTCGACGAAAGCGCAGAAAACCCTTTGGTTAATACCCAAAAACTTTTCCGCGATTCCGCGAAGCGAGAAGGTTTGATCCATACATCCTCTTCCTGGTCTAAATCCTCCTTGGGATTCCCAGAGAAACCTTTCGGATCGCTCTTGCATTCTTATCGTCAGGATCTTCGTGTACACTTTACTAGCTAAGCTGACCAAGCTGATGGTTCTGTAGTTTGAGCAGTCCAATCGTGATCCCTTTCCTTTATAGAAAGGCACGATGACTGCTCGCCTCCAGTCGTCCGGAACATCACCCTTTTCCCAGCAAAGATTGCATAGCAAATAGATGACGTCCCAGACCGCTGGTCCACCGTACTTGATCATCTCAGCCGTAATCCCATCTATTCCCGCAGCTTTTCCACATTTCAGACTTCTTATCGCACTTACAATCTCTCCCATACTTAATTTATCCGCTATAAGATCCTAGACAGATTCTGTTTGAGGCAGCTCTATGAGTAGATCAGCGGCATCATCATCATACATATCTTTGTAAAATTCACTCCATCGCCTGAGGACGTCTGGTTTGTCAGTAAGTATGTTATTGTCCTTCGAGAAAATCACATTCATCCTACTACTAGCTGTAACACAATTTCTGGACTTCTTAACTTCCCTCCAAAAAGTTTTGCATTGTCCTTGAAATTATGTGACAGTTTTTTGTCTACAGTCATTTGGAACCTCTCACGCTTCTGAGCTATTATCTCTTTCGTACGCTTTTTTTGCAGGCGGTATTTTTCTTTCATCTTTTCTTTCATACTCTCACTTGAGCTGGACATAGCCAAAATGTCTTGCCTTGCATCCTTCTTCTTTTTAACTTCTTCTTTCACTTCATCATCCCACCAGCCATCGCCATTTTTGGTTGTCCGCCCTTTCGAAATGCCACAAACCTCTTTCGCGGCGCATAATATGCTGGACTTAAGGAACTGCCAACAAACATCGACACTCTATATATAAATGTCTAATCTATGTATAAACACATCTTTCGGTGGACAGGCTAGCTGTTCAGATACCCTTTCTTGATATCTGTCTCTAATAGCCGCATCTTGAAGCCTCCAGCTTTTGATGCGGTCTGCAACTGCGGAACAGGGACCCCCAGTGCGGGATCGCCAGTCCGCGAACAGACCTCTTATCCTAGTTATAACTAGGAAGTGGTCCATTCCCAGGTCAGCACCCCCATACACCCTGGTGTCCATCACCTGTGTTCTGAGTCGCTGATCTATTAGAAACAGATCTATCTATCTAATAGTATTATTGACATTGTTGCAGTAGACTTAGCATTAGTTTTTAATGCATGTATAGTGGTGAATTTCCTGATCAAATGAAATATAGTAAAATCATTCCTTTATTTAAAACTGGTACCTTTACTGACCCAAACAATTTCAGACCAATCTCAATGTTGCCATTTTTCAGCAAAATTTTTGAAAAAGTTTTACTCAACCAGATGTTTGCCTTTTTTAACAAACATGAGTTGATGCATACTAAACAATACGGATTCACAAAGGGTCGCTCGACTACTGATGCAGGCGTCGAGCTTATCAGGAAAATTTTGGAGGCTTGGGAGGATTCAAAGGATGCTTTAGGTGTTTTTTGTGACCTATCCAAAGCCTTCGATTGTGTGCATCACGAAACATTGATCAGGAAGTTAGACCACTATGGTATAAGAAATTTAGCTCTTAACCTTATATCATCCTACTTAAGTAAAAGAGTACAAAAAGTGTGTATACGTGGGGAAATATCTCCGGGGTGCCCAGTAGCTATGGGCGTTCCACAGGGTTCGATTCTCGGTCCATTTCTTTTTCTTATCTATATCAATGACCTACCTCATCTGGTAAATGATAAACATGATATTGTATTATTTGCTGATGATATTTCTTTACTATTTAAGATAGACCGACAGAAACATGACTTTGACGATGTAAATAATGCTCTCTCTGACGTGGTTCATTGGTTTAGTGCCAATAATTTGGTACTTAATGCTAGGAAAACGAAATGTATTAAATTTACAATGCCTAATGTGAAAAAGGTTTTAACTACCCCTATACTTATCAATAACGAGGAGTTGAACCTAGTGGATTCAACAGTCTTCCTTGGAGTCACATTGGATCACAGATTGCAATGGGGCCCCCACATTAATGGATTGGCGAATAGACTCAGCTCTGCAGCATTCGCGGTAAGAAAAATCAGACACTTGACTGATATCAACACAGCCCGTTTAGTTTATTTCGGCTATTTTCATAGTGTCATGTCTTACAGCATTCTTTTATGGGGTAATGCTGCAGACATTGGATGTATTTTTGTGCTGCAGAAGCGGGCTATTCGTGCAATTTATAGCCTTAGACCTCGTGATTCTCTCAGAGAATTATTCAAAGAAATTGACATATTGACCGTGCCATGTCAATATATATTACAAAATGTGTTATATATTAGAAAGAACATTGTAAAATATAAGAAAAATAGCGACTTGCATACGTTGAATACACGTAATAAAGATAAACTCCATGTACCTTCAGCTAGATTGCATAAAACTAGCAACTCATTTGTTGGGCAAGTTATACGCTTTTTTAATAAGCTACCGCAGAAAATAATTGAATTACCTTTTGTAGAGTTTAAAGCTGTCATTAAAAGTAAATTAATACAAAAAGCTTATTATACAATATCAGATTATTTGAATGATGGCCATACATGGCAATGAATTGCTCCTCTTATACAGAGTTTATATGTTATTTAATCTTTTCTACCCCTACGTAAAAGGGAACAAATGTTAAAAGAGAAAACCGGGGAGTTTGTTTCGCCGTTTCTTCTCCTGGCGGGTATTTTTCTTGGAAACGGTGGTAACTTTAGTTTTTGTTAAGTATATGACGTTCAATAAGTGTTCCCTGTGTCCCTTACGTTGAATAAAATATTTTGATTTTGATTTTTTTGATTTTGATTTTATCATGCTTCGCTCATTTTTCCGTTCCCATGTATACTGATGAATCCTTTTGTGGTCGAACATGGTGTTCGCCACAAAAAGGTCTCTCTCCATGCATACATCTAATATCAGCTTGCCTGCCTCGTTCACTCTCTTATCACCATACTTGCCGAGTACTGCCTCGTAATCATTACGGGCTGTCCCGACCCATCCATTCAGATCACCACAAATAATCAGCTTTTCATTCCCTTCTTTCGTCTCTAGAACATTACTCACACATTCCCAGAACTTATTCAGGTCGCAAGTGTCCGCTGAGGTCACCGGAGCATATACCGCGACTAAAAATAGTCGGGTAAGGCCTATTTTAAAGCGAGCCCAAATAAGTCTGGGGCTCACCGTATCATAACTTATCATACATTCTGCCAAGCGGCTGGATAGTAGAATTCCCACTCCCTGGCAGGCGTGCTCGGTGTTTGCCACTCCTGACCACAGCACTAAACTCCCGCCCGGGAGCTCGTCTACTCCACTACCCTTCCGCTTGGTTTCAGACAAGCACACAACATCTAACTCGCTCTCTGTCATAACATCGATCAATTCGTTCATCTTATCAGCCATACCTCCTATCACATTCCATACACCCATCCTACACTCTACACTCCACTTCCCGCCGTGAGGCACTCCGCGTGATGGGTGGCGGTCCCCATTGCCGCACTGTGCTGAATTTTTCGCACCAGCGGGGACGGACTGGTGCGCGTCGCCTCGGGGGCACGCCCTAGCAGCCGTCCGGCCAACGCGCATCGAGTGGAATTGCAGCCCTCTGGGATGTGCACGCTTCCACTGGGATCCCCTTTGAACCTGGGATTGAATGTTATTATAATTATAAGTCAAATTGAATCCCTTCCCGAGTATAAATTATTAATTAATAATCAGAAGTTGCCTAATAAAAGCGTTCTTATTAAATTTAATGTGTTCAGGGCCGCCGTAAGCGGGCGTGCAAGGCGTGCACCGCACGCGGGCGGCACGTCCAGGGGGGCGGCAAATCGGGCGGGCGACTCATACCTAATTCAAGTCATTGTACCCCTGACCGGTCGACTCCTACGCAGAAGGCGCGCATAGGATACGAACTTGGAGCGCCTGCAGCGGGCTAGCCGATCACCGGCTAGGTAGCGCGCGACCAATAGGCAATTTATATATTTTTTTTAATTTTTTACAATCATAATTAAGCGCAAAAGATTACAAGGTGGCGAAGCAATCACGGAGGAAACACATTTATGATTTATGAGGTAAAAAAATCTATTATGTTTGGTAATTTCACTTATTTGAATTACTAGGCTGTTAAATGTTGAATAAAAGCTTATTAATTATACATCAAAATTAATGCAGATTCTAAAAATATATAGTTTCCGTAACCCCGTATCTCATATTAAAATATTTTTTCTCTTTTACAAAACCTCCCAAAGAGGATTATGAGAAGATTTAATTGGTTTCTCCGATCACCAGTTCCACGGGTGAAGGTCTATTAAATTTTGTTAAGGATTAATTTTCACAATTAAATCTCAACATTCAAAATTTCGCAAATGTAAAGGCAAGAAGAGTTACCCTCATTCACGCCAGTTGATTTGTGAATATCGTAATTGAGGATTCGATCTAAGATCGTTACTCCGCACATTTTTTGAAGAGATCGCATCTCAACTGCATTCAAGCTACCTATGACATACCCAGGATTCGCTGCCATACAATTAAGTATGCACCAATATCGCATGGTGGACAGCAACTCGATAATTCTTGCTCAGAATTTTATTGCCCATCAACGCCGACATGGCCCCGTTCACCTTATTACCGGCAGTTATCCTTCTTTCAATATCTTTTACATACTTTCTATACTTTCCATCTCGTGTGAACATGCTTCCTAGATATACAAATTCATTCACTTGCTCTAGAATTTGCACACTCGGTCACTTGTTCATCTCTTTCGAATACCAGAAACTTAGTCTTGCCAGCGTTTAGCCGCAGCCCCTTCTTTTCACATTCTTCTTTCATCATGGTTCATCATTCTTCATTCATTCATAACTAGTGACTGCAGTTCGCCCTGTGATCACGCCAGTAAAACCACGTCATCGGCGTATAGCAGGCAGTTGACAACTAAGTTTCCCATTTCCACTCCACATCCGTTCGTTTTTAAAGGCTTTCAGAAAGTTATCTAGATTTATAATGATCAGGCAGGCAAACATGATGTATTGTTTGACCCCCCGTCTTCACATCAAACCAGGATGACATCTCACTGTTAACCCCAACGCACGCCTTGCTATCCCTATAGAGTGATTTCACGGCATGCAGTAGGGAACTGCTCACTCCATATCCAGGCAACACGTCCCAGAGTTCCTTTCGTGCGACTCTATCAAATGCCTTCTCTAAGTCGACGAAAGCGCGGAAAACTTTCTGGTTAACATCCAAAAACCTTTCCGCGATTCCGCGAAGCGAGAAGGGAGAACCTTGGGATTCCCAGAGAAACCTTTCGGATCGCACTTGCATTCTGATCCTGACGATCAGAATGCAAGAGCAATGCAAGATAAAATTTATAAAAATACATATGTTACTTAAAATAAATGTTTTATCTTGGTTGTTGTTTTTCCCCCACCATAATGAGAAAACATTGTTTATCCTTTTTTTGACAAAACTCAAGAGTAAGTAGGCATAGGGCGGCATAATCGGTATTGCACGCGGGCGACGAAACAGCTAGCGGCGGGCCTGAATGTGTTTATAGATAGTAATAAAATAATGCGTGTCTGAGGACGCTTAGCAAATTCAGAATTTTCTTATGATAAAAAGCACCATATAAATTTACAGTCCACTCACAAATTTACCAAGTTACTGTTCGAGTATGAACATGCAAAACTAATGCATGCGGGCCCTCAATTATTGCTAGCTTCGATTGGAGAATTATACTGGCCCATAGGCGGACGAAGTCTAGCAAAGAGTTGTTATCGTAATTGCGTGCGTTGTTGTCGCATGTCAGGTAGAACGATTACTTCGTTGATGGGTAGCTTGCCACAGCAGCGTCTCCTTCCAGGCGGTTATCCTTTTGAAAGCACTGGTGTGGATTATGCTGGTCCCATCATGGCTGCTAGTAGGCAAGGTCGAGGATGTAGGCTAGTAAAAGTGTACATAGCGATCTTTGTGTGTTTCACCACCAAGGCTATTCACTTAGAGCTGGTGAGTGACTTAACCAGCAATAAATATTTACTAGCACTATATAGATTTATTTCGCGACGGGGAAAACCAACTGACATCTACTCAGATAACGATACCTCGTTCGTTGGTGCCTGCAATGAACTTTCGAAGTTCCTTAAATCTAATTGTGATTCCTTGGGCGAGCAACTAGCTAATGACGGGATTAAATTCCATTTTATCCCAGCGTACACCCCTCATTTTGGCGGACTCTGGGAAGCGGGTGTCAAGTCGACAAAGTATCATCTCAGGCGAGTGTTGGGAAATTGTGAAGAACTTAACACCACGTTAGTACAGATTGAGGCTATATTAAATTCACGTCCACTGACGCCGCTGTCTTCCGATCCAGCAGACTGCACTCCACTGACTCCGGGTCATTTGTTGTAGGCCGGCCGCTTACGTCACTTCCGCAACAAGATGTACAGGACTACTCTGTTACTTCACTGTCTCGCTTTCAACAGATCGAGCAGCTACGCAAGCATTTTTGGGCTCGTTGTAACAAAGAGTTTGTGTCTGAGTTGCAGCAAAGAACCAAGTGGCACTCCCGCACTGACACACTGAAGCTTGGATCCTTGGTTGTCATAAAGGAGGATTATCTACCTCCTCTCAAATGGAGATTAGGAAGAGTCGTCGCCGTCCATCCAGGGTCAGATGGTATTGTTCGCGTGGCAGATATTAAAACCACCGCTGGAGTCATCCGCAGAGCCTTTAACAGGATTTGCCCACTGCCCGTTGAGTCTACATCTGGTTGAAAGCGCCCCTGCTGCTTCCAACGTCCGGGGGCATGTCCGAACAAAGCGCCTACGCGTTTACGAAGAGCAAATCAACACGAAAGCCAATTAGGATTAATTACTTTTAAGTATATTTTGTGTGAATAATGTCATTTTTGAGCCTTCCATCTTGGTTCGTCACCAAGGCAATACATGTTTTTTACACGCACTATATTTTGGAGTTTAATTGTGAAGAGTCCCCCCATATTTCGCTACAGAGGCTGACTTTATAACTCACAAGAAAAATAACAGATGACACCACCTATACCAAAACAATTTATAAATCATGGAGGAAATTTTAAACAGACTCAAAACGATTCAAAGGAAATGGACGAGCAAAGATTAAAAATCCGTGAAAGCGGAAAAAAGGTGATGGAACAAGTTACGCATAATATCTGTCGCTTATTCGAGGAACAGCTTTTACTTATGGAAGAAAACCAAGAAAAAAATCAAAACTGCTGTAGAAAATCTAGAAAAAAGAATCTACTATTTGGAAAAGCAGGCCAGAATAAAAAATTTGGTATTTTTCGGTATCGAGGAAACTGGTCCATCATACCAGGAACTAGAAAACTGCATAATTAAATGGTTAGAAAAATATATATCTGTAAAGCTTACCTACAATGACGCCCATGAAGTGAAAAGGATAGGAAAAAAAGAAGAAAGACCCCGCCGGATTGTAGTATATATTGTAGATTATTAGATAGTCTAGATTGTAGTAAGATAAATTGATAAGTTGGTAGTATTTAAAAATAATACAAAGCGTAAACTACCTTCTTCGCCTGATAACGTTATTACACCTAGCACCGAGAAACACAAACAAGTAAATAAGAAGAATAAAACACAACAATCCGACCAACTGATTAAAAGGTCAAACAGTATCTCAGAGGGAGTCATAAAACCGGGACTACTCAATTTTCTGGTACCGAGAAATACTAATTAGGATAATAGCCCCAACAAACAAGCATAGCAACCAAGCCCCTCCTCCAACATAAATACCACTAATAAATATGAAATAAAAAACCGTTAGGTTAAGATGGTTGCCTGTAAAGTCGGTTTTACGGGCGAAGATTTTACGTGACAACGTCTTTTTATCAATTCGAAAATCAAAACATTTATTCAGATCGAAGGTTCAAATTTTTGCTAAATAAATTTGAAATTAATGAAAATTTGTAAAATAATAATTATATTATAGTAAATTATTAGTTTAAAATTAATTAATTAATTTAATTAATTTTAAACTAATAATTTACTTAACACTATCAACATTTATCAATAGTATGACATAACCTATAAACGCATTCGGCGGGCCTCTCTCTCGTTCGGTGACTCATCGTAACGTTACCGGGCGTTACACTTTTTCATAAGTGACTCCCAGCCGCAACCTAATTTAAGACGTTGTCACGTCAAAAACAAACAATATTTTCCAATACGGCCGGTCCCCTGAGAAGATTACCACCACAACCCTCCAGAGAATAAAACACAATATATCAAACAAGACAAAACACAAAACAATATATACATAGCAACCTATAATGTCCGAACTTTATCGTCCGTCATACGGAAGATTGTAAGAACTGGAAGAAACCCTAAAAGAAATATAATACGACGTAATAGGAATATCAGAGATGAGAAGAAATGGTTCAACAATAAAAGAATATGAAAATTTCGTACTATGCCACATCGGACAGACACCAGGTAAATACGGGGTCGGATTTATAATAAATAAACCACACAAACATAATATTGAAAGCTACACTGGCCTATCGGAGCGTGTCGCTGTACTAAATATAAATTTTCAGGGTGTCATGGTAACTATTATACAAGCCTACACACCAACAGAATCGGCAAATGAGAGTGATATGGACGAATTCTACATGACTATCGACAAAGCGCTAGAAACCTCATACAACACTACCATACTTATGGGTGACTTCAATGCTAAGATTGGAATACCTGAAAATTAAAATTTGCTTTCGGCAAAAGAAACGACAGAGGAAAGAGACTTTGCATTGGAATACAAACTTACCATAATTAACACCTGTTTTAAGAGAAACCAAACAAAACATAGACATGGAGATCTCCAAATGGTAAAATAAAAAATGAAATTGACTATATTCTGTCCAACAAACCTACAATATTTCAGGATTTTGGAAATTAAACTAACCAACCAAAAGAAAAGGAGAACCAACTTCGCAAGTAGCGAATTATGTCAACTATCAAACGAAGAATAAATATTGAACTACAAGAAAAACCTGACTTTAATGCTATCGGATCCAGATACGAACCCGGAAAACATCACAGTGCAAAATTATTACGACAACATAACAAATGCTATTACATGTAGCTTAAAAGTAGCTAGAGTTAAAAGCAAGGTACATAAAAATCACAAATTACTGTCAACTAGAACATCGACTCTACTTAAAAGGCGGAAGGAGTTGCAGCAAACCAAAAACAAAACAAAAGCTATGAAAAATGAACTCTCCGCACTTTACAAGTTAGTCAACAGATATATAAAAAAAAATAAAAAAAAATACAGACAATCGATTATAGAAAAACACGTAAAAAGCTCCGGAAGCACAAGAAAGGCCTACAAAGATTTACGAACAAGTAAGAGCTGGATAGAAGGCTTGAAAAAGTTAGACGTGGACCTAAACAAACGTACGGATATTATCACTACAGTTTCGGACGTTTATAAAGACCTTTACAGCGACAAGACAAAAAACAGCCTAACTCAAGATACCGATATCACTGCACAAAACGGCGGCGAAGATAACATTAAACCAATAGATGCAGCCGAAGTTGTTGAGACAATTAAAAGTCTCAAACTAGACAAATCACCTGGATCGGACGGTATCACGAATGAAGCTTTGAAGACCGCAGATTACATTCTGGCCCCATACCTGGCTGAACTGTTCAATATGATTCTACAAAATTCCAAAACACATTAACAATGGTCTGACTCTAACATTATCCTAATCTACAAGAAAGGTGACCCTAAAGCATTAAGCAACTACAGACCTATTAGCTTACTACCAATTCTATATAAGCTGTTCTCCACTATAATTAACACAAGAATTAGTCCTGCAATAGAATCTAGACAGCCAGTAGAACAGGCCGGCTTCAGGAAAGGGTTCTCCACCATTGACCATATCCACACCCTGGAACTCATTATAGAAAAATACCAAGAACAACAAAAACCCCTATATATTGCATTTGTTGACTATCAAAAATATTATTTACATACATACATATCATCACACCTAGTCCCTAACGGGGTAGGCAGAGGGAGTAGACAGCCAGTTCTCAGACGTACAACAAAAACAAGAGTGAAGTACAACAAACAAACTTAGATTCACATTTATAATATCAGTAAGGATATAAAAAAAGATTTTTACCGATTTTTAAATAAAATGATTTAATGTTTAATAATTCTTATCGTTATTAATGTAATTGGTATATACATGTGCCGTTTTAATCACGTAAATAAACATCACGCTACTATCATTATGGGCGAAGTATCATTGAAGTGTTGCAAAACAGGGAAAATTCTAACTTTTCTCGTGTGAAACCGCAGGGTTTAGCTAGTATTATGTAAAATTGAAAATGGAACAATTTATTCATGCTACACATTGCTCTATCTAATTGATCGAACAATAGTGGACGGGTACGTCAAGAGTACTCGAAACCGGCGAGCCTGCATGAAGTGACTGATGAATGTGGTTGCAGCGATGAGGGTGGAGAATGGGCTATAGGTTACACACACAAACGGAATAATAATTATAAGGCCTTTTTACACGCTTTATATTAGCTTCACCTCTATGTTTGTATGTTTGTAACCGACTTCTTTGGGCGCGATTTTGACCCACTTTAAACGGCCAGATTTCGTTCAAACTTTGCGACAACTTTTCGTTCAAACAAAAAAAAGCGTGGGGGCTTTTTAAGATATTATCGAAATGATAATCACTGTACTCATATCTGTCAATAAAATATTTATAACTGTGTGTGCGGTGAGGAGGGTATTAAATAAGACCTCATAAAAATGGTTGTGCGTTGCGGTAGGCATAAAATTAGACCTATAATAGAAAAGAGAAGTGGACTGTATGTGCGTTATGTGAGCTCGATCACGCCAGGCGGGAAGATGACTGCCTTGCGGATGTTATAGGACACAAAGGACAATTTATATAGGCAGTCAACAAATAAAAGGAAATGCACAATACCTTCATACATCTAGGCACCACGTACATGCCGGTTTGCTTGAAGACGAGTTGCTTTCAGGAGTAGGCTAGTCGACAGTTTCACGGCACTAACTTATTGTTGAGGAACACAATGAATATAATCTCTCCATTCTCTCGCCATTTTGCCAATTTAAATGGAATAACTCACCAAGTTTCCATGTTTTTATACTTCTCTCTCTTTCACTCGCGGTAGCGCGCGCCAAATTTGTCCTATCCTGGAGCGCGGTGTCAACTGTCACTCATAGAAGTCTTCAATATCCACCAGCAAGCCCTTGCTGCAACGCTGTGTGTTTCTTCGCACATATAATATCTGTTTTGTTGGAATGCAAAACAGTTCTATTATGTGTTCTCCAAAACACACAGCGTTGGTTGAAGACCTATTTGTTATCTGCTGGTGAAAGAGAATCATTATCTGATTGTAGACGCTATGTGATAAATTAATAAATTGAGATAAACTCAAATCCTCTGTTAAACAGAAAAACAACCAAGAGAGGATCTCTTGAAGTATTGTGCTATTTGCAAAACTTCTTACTTATTTTATGAAATAATGCTATGATGAAATTGATATCTTTTCAACAAAATAAAAGATAATCTGAGCCAAACTGCTCCTATTTGTAGTGTATTATAATAATGTAGTAGAGGGTAGACGTAAATAAGTAGGGTACTTGGATTTATTTTAATAAACGCCAGTTGTGTTGCCGAGCTCAATCTTTCATTTATCGTTCCACCAAATAATCTAAATATCCAACTGGCGACGAGGATAATCGGTTTAAAACCACTGCTACTTAGTTGTTTTGTGCTATCAGTGTATTACAAAATGCCTATCGGTAAAATCGAACAATTTGACTTATCAAGTAAAAAGTGGTCCGCTTATATTAGACGCGTGGAACAGTTCATAACCTTAAATGAAATTAAACCAAATTTACAAGTGGCTACATTAGTGACGCTTGTTGGGGAGGCGACATACGATTTGATGTGTGATTTGTGCGCTCCCGAAAACCCGGAAAATAAAAGTTTTAAGGATTTGGTGAAGATTGTCGGCGACCACCTCGAACCCAAGCGTTCTGAGATAGCAAAACGTCACGTATTTCGCCTCCGACGGCAGATGGCAGGAGAGAGCCTCGGCGATTATTTGCAAGTGTTGAAACATTTAGCGAGTACCTGTAGTTTCAAAAGTAACCTTGAAGAGAATTTACGCGACCAATTTGTATCGGGTCTGGCGTGTGATGAGATGAGATCACGGCTCTTCGCGGAGCCGGCATTGACATATAAAAGGGCGGTGGAGTTGGCGTTAGCGCTCGAGGCGGCAGAACAACATGCAAAAGCAAGCAGTCCGGGCTGCGGAGCGGCGTCAACGTCCGAGCCACTTCACCGGGTGGCACCGGCAACGGGGCAGCGCCCCTTACGGGGTGGCGGAGCACGCGAGTCAAGGGGCGGCGGCGACGGCGGCGGCGGACCCGGCGCGGTCAACCCGCGCGGCCCGCAGTCATGTTGGCGTTGCGGGAGAAATCATCTCCCTCACGCATGTCGATTTAAAAATTATATATGTGATGTATGTGGTCAGAAAGGTCATCTTAAAGTGATGTGCAAGCGCACCCCTCATCACGGGGACGGGGGGCGTCCGGTCTATAGGCGTGGGCAAAATTTTATCGAAAATGATACCGAATCGGAGTGCGAGTTATATAACTTAAAAGTGTGCAACAAGGACGATAAGGCATATGCAGTGCAAGCAAAGGTAAATGGACAACTAGTAACGTTCGAACTGGATACTGGTTAGTTATCTGCAATTAATTGGAATTTTTACAAGAAATATTTCGCTCAGCTCCCCTTGATTGAATATAACGTTTGTTTACATTCCTATACAGGTAGTTTAATTGAAGCGGCTGGTTATGTGATGGTCGATATAGTAATGGGGGCGCACTCTGCGGAAAATCTCAAGCTATATGTGATTAAAAACGGGGGCCTTTAATGGGTAGGTCTTGGTTACGCCAATTAAAAATTGATAGCATTCAAATTAATTAAATGTTGATGAGTTTATCAGAAAATGTTTTGGTGGATGATTTGAAACGAGAATTTCCGTCAGTGTTTGCCCCAGGATTTTAAATTTAAGCGATACCACACCTGTCTATTGAAAAGCAAGGCCGTTGCCCTTAGCGCTGCGTAAGCCGGTAGAAGTGGAACTTCAACGACTCGAGGCGGAGGGTACGATTCGTAAAGTCGAGTATTCGGAATACGGAACACCAATTGTACCCGTCATTAAAAAGTTAAGGGACTTACGGATTTGTGGCGATTATAAAATAGCCGTGAATCCCAAACTGAAACGTGAACCGTACCCAATGCCACGGATCGAAGAGTTATTTGCAGCGCTAAGTGGCGGTGATAAATATTCGAAAATCGACCTCACGAACTCATATCAACAATTGTTGCTAGAGGAAAGTTCGCAGGCATGTACGGCAATCACTACACACGTGGGAACATTTGTTTAACAACGCACACCCTTCGGTTTAACATGTATCCTAGAGAAATTTCAAAAGTTTATGGAAGAAACTCTAAAGGGGCTCAAAGGGGTAGCAGCTTTCATAGATGATATTGCCGTCACAGGGGGGAATCGATCGGAACATATAGCTAATTTAAAAGCAGTCTTTTGCCGTTTTCGTGACGTCGGTTTACGAATCAAACTGGAAAAATGTGCATTCATGCAGGACAGTATTAGTTATGTTGGGTTTATTATTAATATAGATATTATTATATTATTTAGAGAGCCGTGGTGGCCGAGTGGTTCGAGCAGTTGCCTGCGACGCAAAGGTCGCAAGTTCGAATCCCGACTGTACCAATGAGTTTTTCTGAACTTAAGTACAGTGAATAGTCACACCACGAGCTTTACGGTGAAGGAAAACATCGTGAGGAAACCTGCATACGCCGAGCGACAAGACCAAACCGATTTGATATCCCCGCCAGCCGCGCATTGAGACGCTTGCCTACTAGGCCCGTAGTGTGTCCATAACGCGCGGATAGGAACGTTTGAAAAGTACGCGCGCTATCTCGCTTATGGCCGTCGCGCTAGGCGCCCGCCTTAGCCACTACACTATGGACGCAAACGGCGGTTTCATATGTTTAATATTTCGCACCCGTCGTCGCAACCGCGCTAGGCTGTCACTGTGGACGCGCACTTACGCTTGCTTACAACAGCGGGACGCCCGCACGATCCTTGTTGCATCCATGGGCATTCCCTACCCGTCCATGGCAAAGAGTTCATATTGACTTTGCTGAGTTCCTGGGTAAACCTTATTTAATTAGCATTGATGCCCATAGCAAATGGATAGAGATGCAGAAAATGGCAGGCACAAACGCCAGTGCTACTATTTTGAAATTGCGGGAGTTATGCGCTCGTTTTGGGCTGCCCTCACAGGTAGTAAGCGACGGGGGTCCCCCATTTGGTTCGCGGGAATTTTCCGACTTCATGGTTAAAAATGGTATCACCCATACGATAACCAGTCCGTATCGACCTGCTGGTAATGGAGCGGCTGAAAACGCCGTTAAGTCGGTGAAACGCGCAATGAAGAAAGCAGCACAAGAGGGCACCAATATCGACACAGCCGTTACGAAATTTTTATTTCACTATCGCAACTGCGAATACGCCACCACAGGTGTGGCACCAGCCGTAGCGATGCTAGGCAGGCGCCTTCGCAGTCGTTTAGACGCGCTGCGGCCGAGCGCCGAACGCACCAGCGAGGAAGCGGTGCAGCGCGCTGCGCGTTTACGCCCCGGGGCCGAGCGCCACGTTGCGCTAGGTGAACCCGTGTTGGGCGGGGGATGAGCTAGAACCCCTAGGAGTGACCCCCAGGGGTCTTCCTACAAGGGTGCTAGCCCATCACCTACTTTGTTCACTTTTTCCGAGTGAGCAATTTGGCGTTGGTCTTGGGAGTAGCGCAGGTCGCGTAGATCCCCAAGGCAAGTCCGGTGCACTATCCTGCTAGAGGTTGCCGCCTGCTATTGGTCTGGTTCCTTCAGAAACAGACGTAACTGAAAGCTCCGGGCGCTCTCCACTTTCCCACCTTCCCAGTTCCCATTCCTTTCCTAATTCCGTGTGGGGGGTTACCTCGGGACCCCTCATACACGAGGAGGGTGGCTGCGGGGATGCGGGCGGACTGTGTGGCCTCGCCCGGTCCGTGGAGGGTGGAGTTACATCGGTTGCGCTGCCCCCGTCCAGCGCCGTCTCTCTACTCGCCGCTTCCCGCGCCCTTGGGGGGTCGCTGCTGCCTCGGGGCTTTGGCCCAGGGTAGTACGCGACGGCCCGTCGCTCACAGGGGCGGCGGGCGTGGTGGGCTTCGTTGAAGCGCGCTGGGTTTGACGCTCACCCAGCGCGTGGTGGTGCAGATGGACCCTAAGCAATGGCCACGGCCATTTGACCGCGCACTTGGCACACATGGCCGGCGCTATGGGTCTCTGCACACTCCGGCAGCCGAGGTGGGGTCGCGGTGGGGAGGCAGTGCGGTAGACGTGGAGCCGTTTCCTTCCTGTCCATCGCGACCTTGGCGAGGTCGCATCGCTGTTGCGGCGCGGTGGGGCCGCGGGGGAAGAGGAGCTCCGGTATTACGGTCCGCCGTTCTCCCTGTCCTCCGCGGCCGGTACGTTTGGGGGTCGCCTCGGCGACGACGACGCTGCTCGCGAGAGCGGCGGCGTGTGTGGAGGGTGGGCTGGGAGGAGGCGGGCGGAGATCGAGCGTTGCTCTCTCTTCTTGCCACTCTGCAGCCTACGACGTCACCGCCCGCGAAGGGGCGAGGTGGCGTGCAGGCGACCCGGGCACTTCGGTGCGGGTTGGTCAGCGGGGAGTCGCCTCGGCGACGGCGTCGTCGCTCGCGAGAGTGGCGGCGCGTGTGGGGGGGCTGCGGGGAGGAGGAGTATCGGCAGGAGTAGGGCCATGCCGTCGCTCCGACTCTTTCGCGGTCGGCACGTTGGGGGTCGCTTCGGCGACGGCGCCGCTGCTCGCGAGAGTGGCGGCGCGTGGTTGGTGGGCCGGGAGGAGGCGGGCGGAGATCGAGTTCGCTCTCTCTGTTTGCCACTCTGCAGCCCACGACGTCACAGTCCGTCTAGGTGACGTGCAGGCGGCCCGGGCACTTCAGTGCGGGCTGGTCTGCGGGGGTCGCTCTGGCGACAGCGCCGTCGCTCTCAGGAGTGGCGGGGCACTGGAGGGCTACAGGGTAGCGGGCTGGAGGCTTCGGCCCGGCCCGTGGTAGTGGGGTATGCTCCGATCGCCCCACTCCACACCCTGCGGCACATTTGGCGCGGCGGGGTATGAATAAGATCCTCGTCGCGCCGGTAGGTGCGCTGGCCAGGCGTCTGGCCGGCTGCGCGGAACCTCCAGGCGGCAAGCTCGGGGGGGCTTGTCGCCATTGCACGAACGGAGGCAAGAGTGGCCCTCGGGCCTGGGGCGGGCTCAGTGCTCGCTCCCGAGGAGAGGTCGCCTTCGATGGCGACCTGCCGCCCGGTGTGTCGCGCACGTATGCGAAAGCGGTCCCGTGACACACCGACTAAGCGGTCTGGTGGTTGTTGGGCTGCGGCCCCGTGGAGTTTAGTCAGTAAGAGTCTGACATACCCTGCCGCCGCCTCCGCGGAGGTAGGGATACATGAGGATTCTCCACGTTAAAAAAAAAAAAAAAAAAAAAAAAAAAAAAGGTGAACCCGTGTTGGCTCGGGATTACAGCGCGCGCGCTGATAAGTGGGCTCCGGCTGTAGTGACTGCTCGCGAGGCACCGTTAACCTACCGAGTACATTGCTCGGATGGTCGCGATTTGAAAAGGCATATTGATCAGTTGCTGCCTGATAAAAAACTCACGTCTTGGCGGCACTCTTTGGCAGCAGCTGACGAAAATGTCCAATCGGACGATGAATTCGATGACGCAATTGAAGAAAGTCAGGATAAACTGGTAAATAAGGAACCTATCGCGAGCGATCGCATCGGCGTCGCAGACACCACAACCCCACCAAAAACAAATAATTTCCAAAATGAATCACGACAGAAACCAGCTCAATCTCCTATCGCAAACAATAATGAGAAATTAAAGCGCACCTGTCGCCTTAAACCCAAACATGTAAAATAAATTGAATGTATCTACCTAAACTGATAACGGTTTAGTGACTCACAGTTCTTGTTATTGTATTTCATAAATTGTAAGTAGGTACCTACCTACCAGGTGAAGTAAATATAGTTATATTGCAGGATGTATCTTATATTTAATTTCATTTATCGTATGTAACTTTAGGCATTTAAGATGTTATATACCATTAATGATGGTTAATTGGTATCCTGTCAACAGTTTCTTGAGTACTTACCTTTCTTCATATATTTCTCTAACTCTAACTATAGGTACTTTTTTTTTTTTTTTTTTTTTTATTGTGGAGCCACAGCGAATGGAGTTTTTTTAGCAGTGAACGCACACACTTGTGTCTTAGTGGGGTTGAAGTGAACTAGGTTTAGTCGACCCCAATCGGAGACACTGCGAAGTGTACTCTCGATTTCAGACACAAGTCGTTCGCGACTTTCCTCCACAGTGGAACGAGGGAGATTAGCACGGCCCGTGTAGTAAGTGTCCCCAGTACTGTCGTCTGCATAGCAATGAATGCCTTCAATAGAAAGCATGTCATTAATATGCAGAAGAAACAGAGTCGGGGACAACACAGAGCCTTGCGGGACTCCAGCATTAATGTCCATGCTTTCGGAGCAGCTACCGTCAACGACGGCTTTTATGCATCTGCTGGACAGAAAGCTGGCGACCCATTTGCATAATCCTTCTGGCAGTCCGTAGGATGGAAGCTTCGATAGAAGACCGCGATGCCAGACCCGATCGAACGCTTTCGCCACATACAAGCTAACAGCTAATGCCTCACCTTGACTCTCAATGGCGAGTGACCAACGGTGCGTGAGATATACTAGAAGGTCACCCGTTGAGCGACTGTGGCGGAAGCCATACTGTTGGTCACTCAACAAACCGTGACCCTCTAGATATCGCAGGAGTTGCGTGTTAATCACTCGCTCCATAATTTTACAGAGGAGGGAGGTGATGGCGATCGGCCTGTAATTTGATGGGTCTGATCTATCGCCCTTTTTGGGCACTGGGTGCACGTGGGCGGTCTTCCACGAAGTTGGGACTTTTTGGGTGGAGTAGGAAAGCGCGAATAGGCGCGTCAAAACAGGACACAATTCAGGAGCACACTGCTTAAGCACCACTGCCGAAATACCGTCTGGCCCGCTCGACTTATGGACGTCCAGAGACAGCATCTCCCGCCGGACCTCCCGTTGGGTTATGCTTATCTCCGGCATAGAGTTCTCACACCGCAAGATAGTTGGCGGTGTGGCGCCTCCGTCATCCATAGTCGAGTTCGAGGCAAAGAGAGAGCCCAATAGATCCGCTTTCTCTTAGGCACTGTGGGCCAAGTTACCATCCGGCTTACGGAGTGGTGGTAGGGACGACTGGCAAAAGTTTCCCTCAGCAGCCTTGGCAAGGGACCAAAAAGCACGGCTGCCAGAAGGGTAGCTAGCGAGTTTCTCACCAATTCTGCTGACGAAATCTAATTTCGCCCTGGCAATCGCTCGCTTACAGTGCCTCGAGGCAGCATTAAGTTTCCGCTTTGCATCAGATATGTTGGGGTCCAGATTGGATCGAGCCGTGGTCCACGCCTCATACAAGGCTTGCTTGGATAATTTAGCTTCCTTGCAGGGCTTATTATATATATTAAACCACGGCTGTTTCTTTACCCCTGTAGCTACTAGCGAGTTTGGAATGTAGCATTCCATTCCCGCCAGTATCGTCTCAGCGACGGCTGCTGCACAGGGGTCTGGATCTTTTGATGCGAAGCAGATCTGCCTCCACGGGTACGATGCGTAAAATTCACGCAATCCATCCCAGTCTGCTGCCTTGTAGTGCCACATGCGCCGCCGCCCCGGAGGTCGGGGCACTTCGGCCTTTGCGCACGGCACTTGCGTCCGGACCAGACAGTGGTCGGATGTGCCAAGCAGCGCACCCACCGAGATGGAATAGCTGTCCGGTCGCGTGGTCAGCAGAAGGTCCAGTAAGGAACTTGTATGGCCCTCGATATCAGGTATTCTGGTTGGTTCCTGTACCAGCTGCGAGAAGCCATAAGCCAGGGCAAGCTCGTAAGCAGCCCTCCCCGCGCAGTCAGTGGACCGAGAACCAAGCCACTCAACATGGTGAGCGTTAAAATCTCCTAAAACCACCAACTCCGCGGAGGGGTACTGCTCAAGTACTTTGTCCGTTGTCGATTGCAGGTGCTCAAATGGGCGAACTGTGTCTGTGTCACCGCTATGGGACCTGTAAAGGCACGCGTAGATTCGGGTGTTGCCACCATAGTCTACGCGCACCCACAAAATTGACAGGTCTCTGTCTTCGAAGCCGTGGAGACGTCGACAGCAAATATCCTCCCGGAAGTACATACATACCCCGGCGCGGCGCACAAAATTGTGTTCCATCTTGTACCCGGGGTAGTTCAGGTACGATGTATCATCGGGGCAGGATATCTGTGTCTCCGTCAGAAATAGCAGAGTCGGCTGCGTCGTCTCAAGGTGTTGGTGGACTGCGTTTAGGTTAGAATGAAGTCCCCTGATGTTGCAAAAATCCATTTTTAATGTGGATGGGGAGGCCGCTGAGAAAAATCTACTATTTTTGTACTTTTTGGCCATTATTGATTTTTAAGGGTGCTGAAAAGGAAGAAGAGGAATCGTTGTGTCGGCATCAACGAGGACAAAGCGCAGTCTCAATCCGCCACAGTGATGTACAGGTAGTGCGGATTGCCGGAGCGGAAGTCGGAGTCGGTACTTAATTTTGTATAACTTTTGCAGTAACATTTTTGTTAAAGGGGGACGTGTAGTGTATTATAATAATGTAGTAGAGGGTAGACGTAATTAAGTAGGGTACTTGGATTTATATTAATAAACGCCAGTTGTGTTGCCGAGCTCAATCTTTAATTTATCATTCCACCAAATAATCTAAATATCCAACTCTATTGAGGTTATCATTAAAATCTTAAATGATATCATACATACATATCATCACGCCAAGTCCCTAGCCGGGTAGGCAGAGAGTATAGAGCACCAGTTCTCTCTAGACTTACATACTTCTTTCGCTTCGTCCACATTCATCTGTCTCTTCATACATGCTCGTCGGTTTCGAGTACTCTTAACGTTCCCGTCCTTGAGACTCTGATCTATTTGATCTAGGTAGTTGGAACGTGGCCTTCCTTTGCCTCTTCGTGCACACTTTTGCTTTGTATATCTGTTTCGTCAATCTTTTTTCACTCATCCTTTCTATGTGTCCAAACCAAGTAACATGTCTTTCTTCATCTTTACAATCACACCCTCATTCACGCCAGTTGATTTGCGAATCTCTTTATTGCGGATTCGATCTAAAATCGTTACTCCGCACATTTTTCGAAGAGATCGCATCTCAACTGCATTCAAGCTATTTTCATACTTCCTCTGACATACCCAGGATTCGCTGCCATACAGTAAGGTAGGTACCAATATCGCGTTATGGACAGCAACTCGAGCATCCTTGCTCAGATTTTTACTGCCCATCAACGCCGACATGGCCCCATTCACTTTATTTCCGGCAGTTATCCTTCTTTCAATATCTTTTTCATACTTTCCATCTCGTGTGAACATGCTTCCAAGATATACAAATTCATTCACTTGCTCTAGAATTTGCCCATTTACCGATATAGCACACTCGGTCACTGGTTCATCTCTTTCGAATACCAGAACCTTAGTCTTGCCAGCGTTTAGGCGCAGCCCCTTCTTTTCACATTCTACTTTCATTATGGTAACTAGTGACTGCAGTTCGCCCTCTGATGACGCCAGTAAAACCGCATCATCGGCGTATAGTAGGCAGTTGACCACTTAGTTTCCCATTTTCACTCCACATCCGTTCGTTCTTAGTGCTCTCAGACAGTTATCTAGATATATAATGAACAGCCAGGCAGACATGATACACCCTTGTTTGACCCGCGACTTCACATCAAACCAGGGTGACATCTCACCGTTAACCCTAACGCACGCCTCGCTATCACTATAGAGTGATTTCACGGCATGCAGTAGGGAACTGCTCACTCCATATCCAGGCAACACGTCCCAGAGTTCCTTTCGTACGACTCTATCAAATGCCTTCTCCAAGTCGACGAAAGCGCAGAAAACCTTTTGGTTCATCTTATCAGCCATACCTCCTCTTACATTCCATACACTCATCCTACACTCCACACTCCACTTCCCGCCGTGAGGCACTCCGCATGATGGGTGGCGGTCCCCATCGCCGCACTGTGCTAGAATATTAATCCTACTTAGTGAAGCATGTACTGTCTTTTATAAAAAAAAACATGATGTATTTTACTTGTTGTATTCTAACGCAAGGAACTGGTGTTATACCAGTACCAATTATTATGGTCTTAATATTTGCTTAGTGAAAATAATACATGAAATATGTAATTTGATATATTATCTACTATTAAAGTGGCACAGTAAATCAATGTAGAATTATCATATTGCAGGCAACGTTATTCTTAAGATATTGTTACGATGGATGGTTCTGGAGGGCTTGCCGAGTGAAAGCCATGCCAAACAACAACACTTAGCCGGAAATATAAACAAAAGGATGCAATTAAGAAAGGACGTAAACAAGTTGTTTTCGTCGCCCGGCCATTGTTCTAAGGATGCATTCACACGGCAATTCTACGAACATCTTAATTGCGGTCTAGAGCCTTCCACCGATATCTAGTATGTCGTGCCGGTGCCATATATAAGGCGGTACCCGATGGGCACAGTCAGTTAAGTGAGTGAGTTGAGTTAAGTCAGTCAGTTTAGAGAGTTAAGTGAGTGAGTTGAGTTAAGTCAGTCAGTTTAGAGAGTTAAGTGAGTGAGTTGAGTTAAGTCAGTCAGTTTAGAGAGTCAGTGAGTCAGTTGAGTCAGTGAGTCAGTTCTCTCCGAGTTCAGTTCGAGTTCACTCCGACCTTACTCCGCGAGCGAGTGTGATAGTGACAAGTGATTTTTTTTTTTTTTTTTTTTTTTTTTTATACCACTTGGGTGGCAAACAAGCATGCGGTCCGCCTGATGGTAAGCGGTTACCGCCGCCTATGGACGCTTGCAACACCAGGGGTATCACTCGCGCGTTGCCGACCCTGCAGGAATCTTTTCACACCCTTCTTGAAGAACTCCATGCTGTACTCTCCAGGGAAAACCTCAACGGGGAGCTCATTCCACAGCCTGAGCGTTCGCGGACGAAAACTCCCTAAAACCTTTGTGGTTCCAAGGTATGGGGATGAATTCCCCGTCGATGGCGAGAGGTGCGGTGGTAGAAGGTGGAAGTGGGCATCATGTCGAACAATTCTGCTGAACACTCCCCGTTATACAAGCGGTAGAACACACACAGGGAGGCAAAGTCTCTCCTCAGACTTAGTGATTCCAAGCCGCTTGTGAGCAAAGAATCATCGACAATTCTAGCGGCGCGTTTCTGAACCGCGTCAAAAGGCCCTAGCTGGTATCCAGGGGCTCCAGCCCACAGGTAGCAGCAGTACTCCATATGTGGCCGAACTTGCGACTTATAAAGTTGCAGCCTTTGTGAAGATGTGAAGTACTGCTTAGCTCTGTTGAGCACACCGAGCTTCCTCGACGCCAGCTTAGCCTTGTCCTCTAAATGACCACGGAACTGAACGTCGCTAGAAATATCGACCCCAAGGATCCTAATGCTCTCCGAGATGTTCAGGGGAGTGTTCTGGAATTGTGGAGCCAGAGCGAATGGAGTTTTTTTAGCAGTGAACGCACACACTTGTGTCTTAGTGGGGTTGAAGTGGACTAGGTTTAGTCGACCCCAATCGGAGACACTGCGAAGTGTACTCTCGATTTCAGACACAAGTCGTTCGCGACTTTCCTCCACAGTGGAACGAGGGAGATTAGCACGGCCCATGTAGTAAGTGTCCCCAGTGCTGTCGTCTGCATAGCAATGAATGCCTTCAATAGAAAGCATGTCATTAATATGCAGAAGAAACAGAGTCGGGGACAACACAGAGCCTTGCGGGACTCCAGCATTAATGTCAATGCTTTCGGAGCAGCTACCGTCAACGACGGCTCTTATGCATCTGCTGGACAGAAAGCTGGCGACCCATTTGCATAATCCCTCTGGCAGTCCGTAGGATGGAAGCTTCGATAGAAGACCGCGATGCCAGACCCGATCGAACGCTTTCGCCACATCTAAGCTAACAGCTAATGCCTCACCTTGACTCTCAATGGCGAGTGACCAACGGTGCGTGAGATATACTAGAAAGTCACCCGTTGAGCGACTGTGGCGGAAGCCATACTGTTGGTCACTCAACAACCGTGACCCTCTAGATATCGCAGGAGTTGCGTGTTAATCACTCGCTCCATAATTTTGGAGATGAGGGACCTCCCTCATCCGATCGCCATCACCTGATGGCGATCGGCCTGTAATTCGATGGGTCTGATCTATCGCCCTTTTTGGGCACTGGGTGCACGTGGGCGATCTTCCACGAAGTTGGGACTTTTGTGGTGGAGTAAGAAAGCGCGAATAGGCGCGTCAAAACAGGACACAGTTCAGGAGCACACTGCTTAAGCACCACTGCCGGAATACCGTCTGGCCCGCTCGACTTATGAACGTCCAGAGACAGCATCTCCCGTCGGCCCTCCCGTTGGGTTATGCTTATCTCCGGCATAGAGTTCTCACACCGCAAGATAGTTGGCGGTGTGGCGCCTCCGTCATCCATAGTCGAGTTCGAGGCAAAGAGAGAGCCCAATAGATCCGCTTTCTCTTTGGCACTGTGGACCAAGTTACCATCCGGCTTACGGAGTGGTGGTAGGGACGACTGGCAAAAGTTTCCCTCAGCAGCCTTGGCAAGGGACCAAAAAGCACGGCTGCCAGAAGGGTAGCTAGCGAGTCTCTTACCAATTCTGCTGACGAAATCGAATTTCGCCCTGGCCATCGCTCGCTTACAGTGCCTCGAGGCAGCATTAAGTTTCCGCTTTGCATCAGATATGTTGGGGTCCAGATTGGATCGAGCCGTGGTCCACGCCTCATACAAGGCTTGCTTAGATAATTTAGCTTCCTTGCGGGGCTTATTAAACCACGGCTGTTTCTTTACCCCTGTAGCTACTAGCGAGTTTGGAATGTAGCATTCCATTCCCGCCAGTATCGTCTCAGCGACGGCTGCTGCACAGGGGTCTGGATCTTCTGATGCGAAGCAGATCTGCCTCCACGGGTACGATGCGTAAAACTCACGCAATCCATCCCAGTCTGCTGCCTTGTAGTGCCACATGCGCCGCCGCCCCGGAGGTCAGGGCACTTCGGCCTTTGCGCACGGCACTTGCGTCCGGACCAGACAGTGGTCGGATGTGCCAAGCGGCGCACCCACCGAGATGGAATAGCTGTCCGGTCGCGTGGTCAGCAGAAGGTCCAGTAAGGAGCTTGTATGGCCCTCGATATCAGGTATTCTGGTTGGTTCCTGTACCAGCTGCGAGAAGCCATAAGCCAGGGCAAGCTCGTAAGCAGCCCTCCCCGCGCAGTCAGTGGACCGAGAACCAAGCCACTCAACATGGTGAGCGTTAAAATCTCCTAAAACCACCAACTCCGCGGAGGGGTACTGCTCAAGTACTTTGTCCGTTGTCGATTGCAGGTGCTCAAGTTATTACAAGTGTTGTATCAGTGTCTTTAGTGAGAGTTACAGTGTTAGTAGAAGTGTTTCAGTGTCTAGTGTTTACTGTGTTTTACTAGTACTGTGTTGTAGTGATCAGTGTTATAGTGAATAGAATTTTAGCGAAGTGTACGGATTTATCGTACAAGTTTCCGGAATTATATTGTGTATAGAATAAAGTGTCGTTATAGTGCATTCACCGGCTATCATTAAATTATCCTGAACCCCAGCTCGTAACAATATAATTTAGCAAGTAATCTAGTTACCTAGATAGTGTCAAGGCTCTATGATTTATGTTATGTGACACCTTGACACCCATTTTCTTAATTCAAGAAATTACTATTTTGTACATCATCCTCAATAGTCCCTTGGATAATTGTTACTAGCCCTGGGATACATTCTGGTCGGTATAGACCTGACTATATACATAATATATAGATTCATACATAGCTTCCTGCATAGGTCCGTTTATGACTGAACGTTTTTGACCGTGACTTAGACTAGTTTGGCAGAGGAAAATAACCAACTCAATTGAAACTGTCGCCTTGGACGGTACGCATCGCAAAATCATGCCAAACCATCAGAGTCCCAATGACGTTACGTCGCACAACGGCTGACAACGTCCGGGACCACTTTCGAAATTTGGCCCCCCGAGGCCTTTTCTTTTTTTTTTTTATCGTGGGAAAATCCTGCATTGGACGCCCGCCGCCATCGTGGGACAGCGACGGGGAGTGTCAGACTCCTACTGACTAAAAACCCACGGAGAGTCTACTCATCGCCTTAGGATGGGAGGCCGCGAGGTCGCTTTTGCACGCACCGCGACCCCCCCAGCGATGGCCTGAGGCCGCTGCTCTGTGGTAACTCCACCGAAGGTGGGGTGCGCGAACACTCAACGCACCCCTCACCTGGGGGGCATTGCGCAGCAACGGGACCCCCGTCCCGTCACCGCTGCCCCCTTGTGGAGGCAGGCATGAGCAAGCTCAGCCCGCCCACTGCGGCCCTATCTTGAGCCGCGGCCCAGGCTTGCAGGCCTTGCTGCCGACCGCGTGGTCGGCTGGCCGCTTCCCCTCCGCACAGACACCACAG
>JACCPG010006504.1:0-82436 GCA_016069955.1 Drepana arcuata | reverse complement strand
AAATCCAGCATTTTTATGTTCATAGTGCATTCAGAAGGAAGCCTTTTTTGTTCCAAGTAAACTCTCATTAGGGTTGCATTAGATGATTGCATTTAATCCCTACTGTAAAGGCATTTATATATAAAAACAGTTTTAATTTTTATCTACGTTTAAACACACGCACGTGATGTGAGTATAATTATTATGTATATGTGTGTTTTAGTACTATCAGATTAAAGATAAAATATCTGAATAAATAATTAATGTTTCGTTTATTTGCACTTTCTTCAACTTATAGGATAATTAAAGATAATGTATAATCATGTGATAGTAAACACAGACTTAATTTTCGTAACAGGTGGGCAATCATTAAATACAATACCTACATTAATTCATTTAGCTCATAATAATTAAAAGCGAGCGATACCCCTGGTGCTGCAAGCGTTCAAGGGGGCGGTAGCCGCTTACCATCAGGCGGACCACGTGCTTGTTTGCCACCCGTGTGGTATGCGATGTATACGGTAAAAAACTACTTCCTAAGATTATGCAGCAATTTCCTATAATAATAATCCAAATATGAATTATGGACAATGAGTTACATGAATAAGAACTTTTTTTTATAAATGTAAAAGCGAAATCCTG
Organism: Drepana arcuata; assembly: GCA_016069955.1. Classification (NCBI taxonomy): domain Eukaryota; kingdom Metazoa; phylum Arthropoda; class Insecta; order Lepidoptera; family Drepanidae; genus Drepana; species Drepana arcuata. The sequence goes on along the minus strand of JACCPG010006504.1, from coordinate 81,815 downwards.
ACGTTCATTGAAACGACGCCACTTGAGACATGTCAAACCTCAAGTTTAGGAGAAAATCGTGGAACCTAGCCCGTTACCAGCCCTGTCTATTGTGCAAACGGATTTCTAATGGTATCTAAATGTTGACAGGCCGTCTTTCCGACTGAATAATTTTTGTTAGCGTAAATCTTTCATTCAACCGACTTATTTTGTCACTTACACGGGTATTATGAAATCAGTTTTTATTAACAATATTGTTTATCATCCTCTCGTTTGTTCTAGAATCATCATCTGAAGATCGATCTTCAACGTCAGAAGGAGAAGAGGACGAGTTTGGGGAATTCGACCCATTTGCCACAGCTCCGTCTCTTCATTCGCCTGATAGCGGTCGATCAGATCCAAGATACGCGAACGCCCCACGTAGGAACCCAAGTCCATATTACTACGGAGACTTATTTAAAACTGCACCTCCTGCGCCAACTCCCTCTGCTCCTACGTTGTCTACAACATCGTCCTCACGTGGACCCCGGTACAGGAAGTCGGCTAGCCTAGACGCACCTCACGTAGCGCAAAGACCTAATCTACCCAAAAGATTCTCAGTGGCCGAAGATGGCTTCCGTGAGTTAGAGCGGTCGTCCTCTTCGTCGGGCGAGAGCGCGTGGATGCCGCCGAGGCGTCGCGGGCGCGACGCGGCCGGCTGCGTGTGCGCCGCGCCCGAAGATGTAGAGGAGCATCGGTCTTCTCGTAGCGTCTTTTACGTGCCAGCACCACTGCCCCGCTGGCCGCAAGAAATGACCACCAGACAGATATACGAAACTGCCTTTGACTGCAAAATTGCTCGTTCCGACGATGATTTGGACGACTTTGATCGAGTTAGCAACCACCCAGCTTTATTGCAAGCGGAAGAGCGAAAAGTTATTTCATCCGCATCTTCGGCATTTGAAGCAGTTGAACGCAGTGAACCAGATTACAAAGGTCGCCGCAAGGTGACTATGAAAACAGACAGCGTACGTCGCTCAAAGATACCAACTATTCGTCAAAAGCGAGAGAATGAAAGCAATGCTTGCGCTTTGTCAGAGGAGTTAGAAAAAGTTCACATTGAAGAAGAGGAACGCGCTACGTCGACGTCTCAGCTTCCGCTCCGAGGCTATACCCCATCACCGCCATCGACTGCTCCTTTACCGACAAAATTTCAACAAAAAGATGGGTCAGCGATGAACAGTATAAAGAGTGCCCCAAACTTGCCTCAAACTCAGCCAGCACATCCTCGTCTCAAGGATTTGCGGCTGCCTGTAAAGTCCCTGGCTTCACGAGCTCGTGAGACTCCGACCAGCAGTGATGCGAGTATGGCTGACGTGAAAGGCTCCGTTTCCACAGAACTTGACCTTGGTCAGAGATTAAGAGAATCCAGCCGCGATTCTCGCGATGGTGATGATGAGAGAGTGCAATCAAAGGACGGTATTTTTTTAGAGATTAAGGGTCGACCCACTTCCGATTCTGACACACCTGAATTGAATCGGTACTCGGGGCCAAAAGGGGTCGGCCCTATAATGGAATTTAAAGGCAGGCCTGGTATAGCACGCCCTCGGCGTAAATATTCAAGTACAGAAAGCATGGCAACAAGTAGCAGTGGAGGTAGCATGGAGTCATTGCGCAGTAGCAATAGTGAAGGAGACAGGAGTAGTAGTAGTTCAGAAAGTCGACACTCTTCTTCTCTCAGCTCACATAGCTCAGATTCCGGAAACGTTCCTTTCACGAAATCACATCACATGCAGCTGTCGGGGTTTGGCCATCATCCTGTTAAATTGCACATCTTGAGTCCCATTTCGGATAAGTCATCACAAGAACCAGCATCAGAGACATCTGATAATAATAAAAATAATAATTCTCAGAAGGTTTCCCCAGAGGACGGTGAAATCGGAAACATGGCTATGCAAACATCTGTAGAGATTGTTGCCAAACCTAAACGGCGTGCGTTGCAAAACAGGAACATTTTAAACCTTACCTTTAGACATTCTACTACTGGTGACGCTGAAATTCAAGGCTCTGATAGTGGAATATCAATCCATTCGCGTGAGGGCGTTGATTCCCGTAATGCATTTGTAAGCTTCAAGAACAGTAATACAGAGGAAGAAAAGGATAAGAACGATGACGTCGATTTGTCCGATCTGCCATTTGATATGCCTAAATTGAGGAGGCGGCGAGCAGAAGCTGAGGCCGATTTACGGTCTCTACCATTTGACATGCCCAAACTTCGCCGAAAATTACGAGGACAGTCTCTGCAACTGAGTAACGACTTCGGAGGTGCCTTCTCTAATGCCTCTTCTAGTCAGAGCGTACAAGATCTGAATCAAGGTTGGTGTTTATACATAATATATTTTGTACATGTTTTGCTACGATAAATCAGTCCTAAAACCATGCACAATCTATCTCATTCAGTATTTTTGATAATACAATTACGTCAGAAGTTTTTACACGTCAATCTTTGGAAGTATCCGAAGGGTCTGTCGGTTTGCATTTTGGAATCCTCCTAACTCGATGTGACTGCTCCCGCTTTATGCCGATTAAGACATATGACTTTGGATTGTGCTACACAATTATTTGGTCCAACGCCCCAATATTTAATTTACTTGAGTGCTTTTCAAGAAACTTTTTCCTGCGTGTTACAATCAATTTGTAAGCTACAAGTAATTTGTAAGTGTTTATTCGAATTAGGAGCCATAAAATTTCTCGGATTGCATACAGTTTGGCATTTGATCAGATTAGGATTTGCGGAGCCAGGCTTATATTTAGATTACATTACTTGAGATTTATTCATTTATTTATTTCATGTGTTCTTTCAGGGAACAAACACAAACCGAATTTGAAGCTGAACTTTGACAGTGGGAGCGGTAGTGGTTCTGGCAGTTCCAAGGGATTGCATTTGAATTTGGGACCCATCGCTCCGCCCAGGGATCTTGTTGACGCTACTCTTCCACTTGACCGACAAGGGTAAGGTTTTACTGTAACTAATACATTTAAACAAAGCGTTTAGTATTCCACCGTATCTCACTCATTATGACTATTCCAATGATGTATTAAATATACATTTCTTCTTAAGTTGATGTTTCACAATTTGTTCTTCCTTCCCTTTGAAGCGTCCATTATGACGAATCGGTAAATATAATAAAAAAAAATACATTTATCATCGCCATGTATTTATTAAGTAAGCCTTAATTATTTTTGTATTTTCTTGCTGCCTGTATTTGTAATATTGTATTTATTAGTAATTTCATCATTCCAGGTGGTATCATGGTACGTTACCGCGAGTTGAAGCTGAAAGCCTGTTAAGAGATGCGGATGAAGGTGCTTTCTTAGTCAGGAATAGTGAATCAGCCAAACATGACTACTCGCTCAGTTTGAAGTAAGTTGAACACTAATTCAATTAAGTGCATCAACGTAATCTTTATCTGTCCTATTTACTCTTGTTCTTTTTACCATCCTCATTAAGTCTTGTAGCTAATTGACTGTATATGGGTCATGACGCATAGCATCTCTTTTCCGTCTAAAATTTGCAGTTTTTAATGTCGTGCGTTTTGTCAACAGGTCAACACGTGGTTTTATGCATATGCGTATTTGCCGTGGCTCTGATGGTTACACGTTGGGTGGAGCGGCGACAGCGTTTCCCTCTGTGCCTGCTCTGATGAGACACTATGTCACAGCTCAGCGACTACCGGTACGTGGGGCGGAACACATGGCGCTGTCAACGCCTCTGCCAGCGGTCCTACTCTAATAACTCATCTTTATAATGATGGGTTAAAACAATGCAGAAGTTGACTTGGTCGCTTCGGAGACATAACGGACCGACGGCGTTCGGACGCGTGGAGAAGGCTTTGCGAACGCGCATTTTATTTGCGGTTCAAAGGACAATGGATGAGGATATATTACTGTATGTCATATATTATATAGCTTTAGGAGAATTCAGCGAAGATACCAAAGATTTTGAGGATACAGCCAGGAATATAAAAATATACTGGCTTTAATGTCCCTTCATTCATCAATGCTCAGTAATTTATTGTATTGTATATGCTAGTCTCAATACCGCAGCCATCTGTGAAAAAAACTTAATACGTATAAATCATACATTCTTTTCATTCGTAATAATGTGTGTATAACGTACTACCAGTAGGTACATATTTAAGCTTGTTATAAACTTAATTTTTATGAAGCATTGTAATCAAAGTCTGTATCTTTGTTTTTGTACCGATTGACGTAAATGATGATAATTATTCGTGGGTGTCGATAAGTTAACGTTTGGAAGCAATGATGTTAGTTTTAAAGATTGATAAATAATTAAGTTATCTCGTTGCTGACATTTTGCTGTTGTACACAATATCATAATCAAGGCCTAATATACAGAGCGGTCACAATATTATAATGGATAACAACTATATTTATTTTTCCACCTATATATAAACGCGAAATATTTTATAGCAGAAGTTTAAGACTTTTCAAACATGTGAATAAAGGATGCTTCAAACAATAATAAAACGTGACTCACAGCAAAAATATTCTACATTAAGCGTGTAAACAGCTCACGTATATTACTATGTAAAATGTATTCAACAAGGTTGAAATAAAATCGAAATGGACACGGCAATGTATTTGTATAATACAGAAGATAGATTATCGAAATGGATACAACTGTCACTGACTATTTTCACTGTGTAGATTGAACTTTATTGCTAATATATAAGGTTCATTGTAGTGTAGTGTACCTTTTACAAGCCAGTGACTCATACCGCGTGGATCACCTGCAAAATAGGTAGACACGATATTATAGCGTTGTAAGTAAACATTTATACGGAAATAGACTTAAACGACCATCATTTGGACTTGAATCTACACATAATTGCTTGTCAATTTAGCGCACACCGCTGAACAATTTGCTGCAGTGTGGTTCAGGTCGAGTACTTAAAAATTGGCCAATGCTAAAATAGTTGTCAAGTATTTCAGTAAATAGTTTTGACATAGCTTTCATACTTTAGAAAATAGGAGAAGCGATAGAATTTTACTATCTTGTATGCTAACCCCAAATATAATGGCACTTAACGTTAAGATCATAGATGAAAAATGCACATGTTAAGTAACGTACACATTGACTTATTTATATATTTTATGTTATACCTATTATAGATAATTAGGCTTAACGGGACAGTGTGATGGGGCCCTAGGTAACTGTAAAACTAGATAAGTGAACGTTCAATGTTGTATCACTTGGCGCTAACAAATATAACATTGACAACGATGAATAAAAAAAAAATTACAATGATATTTTCTTGAACGCCGTGGCAGCTATTTTCTTAACAATTATTTCTGTGATTTTTGTGTTACATTAACAGTGAAAGCCAAAAAAATGTGTAGTATCATATATAAGATAAATCGTATCTGTATTTAATGACTTTAATCCAGTTCGTTTACTAATAAAGTTGGTAACAACATGATCTCATTGTATTCTTCCTGGATATTTGGTTACCTTAGATTTAATTTTGATTGATTTGTACCTGATGTATTATTGAATGAAAATAAATAATATATTTTATTTGAGACTTAAAATTATGTTTTAACAGATTTATTTTGCTCTTTAAACGTTCGATGCAGTTTTTATAGTGTGTAGTTGTGTACGAACGAATTTCAATGTGTGTGAGACTTATAATGATAATATGTAACTTAATAATAATTATAACTACTAAACCACCGCAAAGCAGCTTGAGTAAACGAGCAACTAATTTTATAGTAACCTTAATGTAACTTGTAGTGTAAGCTTGGACTGTGATACATGAGTGTGGGAAGTCCAGTTCTTACTAAGTCTTACAACAAACAAAAGGCATTAATTCTGAATTAATTCCTTCACTCATGTGTGCATGCCCTTATTATAATTATGTAGTAAACGCATAATGGATTGTAGAATAACTATAATGGACTCTTATTCGGAAATAAAAAAGTGTCAAATTTTGTTTTGGAAAAGGCGTGTCCTGGATCAGAATTCGATAAAAATTATAGCTTATAGTAGTTATAATCAATTGTAATTTTGAAGGTGTAGTTTGAAATTGATGAAAATAAATTCCGTAAAAATATAATTATCTTTTATTTCCTTACATTTTACTCGTTTCCTAATCCACATAAAATTCAAAACAGCCATGGTGGCGTGGGTGCTTCGCCTGCAACGTAAAGATTGCAAGGTTGAATCCCGACTGTGCAAAAGAAAATATTCTGAACTTAAGTAAATAAATACCTGCTGAAAGAAAGCACGAGAGCACACCTGAGAGAGATATGAGGGGATAAGTTTGAGAAGAAATTCAAAGATGTCGACGGACTCGCCATCAGTCTCGTTGACACCCTTCGGGCGAAAAGATGTCTTAATAAAGACATTTCACATTCACACTTTTTACATACCCCCATAATGAATATTATATTTATTTAATTTCCTACACGTCAGAAATAAATAAAAATATATGTTTTTTGCAAAACACTACTACTTTGCTTATTCTTGAGCCGTTGAAGTTTTCCCTGGAGTTCTTCAAGAAGGGTGTGAAAAGATTCCTGCAGGGTCGGCAGCGTGCGAGTGATACCCCTGGTGTTGCAAGCGTCCATAGGCGGCGTTAACCGCTTACCATCAGGCGGACCGCATGCTTGTTTGTCACCCCTGTGGTATAAAAAAAAATAAAAAAATCTCCGTATATTGTTCTAACCAAAGATTACAATGTTATACATTCTAATCTTTGCAATGTATACTGGTTCTAACGCTTGACTCCTTGGAAAAGTTGCTGTGTACGTTATGCTGTACGTTTTACACGCGAAAATAGCGCCATCTTTACATTTGACATCTGAAATAAAGTTATGGAGCAGTCACACTTCTATAGCGCCATCTGTGGAAGCTTTGTTAACACCGCATTTCGACGTCTCTTGTTAAATAAGTGGATTATTACCGTGAATGTTAGTTGCTCAACAATTCACTAGAGGTTGTTTGGAGATTGACCTTGCGATATAATTTTATGAATTTGCTGAAAGTTTTGAAACATCTGCCAGTTTTAAATGTTGAGATGAAATCTTATAAGAATACCTTATGTATTATAAGGTATTCTTACGTTTAAAAAATGATATACAAAATATAAACAAATTACATATATACCTATAATTAATTAAATTATAGCTTTAATAAATATCTGTTAACCGTTAGGTTAAAAATACTTAGGTATTAGTTGCTCCCTTTATTCTTCAGATATATTCCAAGATCATTTTAACCTATAGGGAAACTTCGCACTATGTTTAACTTTGCTAATAAAAAATACTTCCTTCCGATTACTGGACTATTCACCACCCCATCTGAATGGTGCGCGGACATGCCAAGCCTCATTCCTTTTCTCGTGTCTGGCATCATTTGCTTCTTTAATTCACTCTGCAATGGTAGTTTTTGTTAATTGTGGCTGAATACACTACTTTCGTAACCCACCAAAAAAACTTTTTCAATTCACAAATATTGCATTGGATTTTCATATTCATCGCAAGCAGTATCCGAGGTAGGTATCATTGTTATTTTGTTCGTATAGAAATCATGATTGACGAAAAGCTGACGTAGAGCAGATATCGAATGTCTATGAAGAGATCGATGAATGTAAATGAAACAAAAGAGGCTAAAGAGATATAGGTCCGGTCAAATAAGACCAAAAATAGGGTGGATATTTTATATGTGTAAGTTACACTGACGGATAGAACGATATTTTTACTTGTTTTACAGCTTCAGTGATGTATATATGTGGTGTACTTACACATAATATCATGACGATAACAAATCTTTCAACTTTTTGAATTGTTATATCTTAAAAACGGTGGCTATTAGGAAAAAAGTACTTTGTCTTTTTTATAGATATTAGCTTTTGATTAGATTAGATTTGATAATAATTAGTGTGGGCAAATTTAATGATAAAACTTTTTTGTTGAAAATCGCGAAAAACTAGTTTTTGTGACCTTTGACACGAGTAATTTTTTTTCAGGTGCCGGATCGATGAATACTTTTCACATTTCATTTATAATAGAGTATTGAACACCAATTTTCAGCCAAGTGGGAATTTTGTAACTTTGGATGTCTAAATTGACCGGACTAAGATCTACCTATCCCGTGAGGAACTAAACGTCGTGTTTACTTTTAACGTATGAATTTAGTGTCTTGCAGCTTCACAGTCGTCGGTTCAGCTGTCTCCAAATCAAAATTACAATAACTTATGTAATTTGTAGAGTGCTTTTCGCTTACTATAATAAATTTAAAATACATACGCTAATTTAAAATACAAATATTGTATGTGTAATGTGTAAAGGAATTAAATATTAATAAGCATAGAGATATGTTACTGGTTTGTTAATAATATATCTCTAATGTTAATCATAATAGGTATATTAATTCCATGAAGAATCAAATTTTATGCGGGGGAGATCGCAGGACAAGGTTAGACTAATATAAAAAGTTTATGTGATATTTGTATAATTATGTGCTGATTCCCTTATAGGTATCATCTTCTTATTCACGCTTTTCCAATGATACACGTGAAATAAGCCTCAAATGCCTCCAACGGATATTTATTTATTTATTCAATAATTCGGAAAACATCGAGAGGAAACCTGCATACGTCTGAGAAGAAATTCAATGGCGTATGTATAGTCGTGCTTGAGTAACGGCGATGGACTCGCCACCTGTCACGTTGGCACCTAATATACCTCTGGCGGAAAGTGGGTATGTGGGTATTAACTATACACCTCTGCTTACCCCCTTGTGGGAAGGCGTGAGGATATTATTATTATTATTATTTATTCAATAATTCGCACTGTAGGTATGCAATGCCAGCTACACTAATAGGGGAATTGTATGATTAACTGTAGGATATTAGAGACAAAATTACTTCGCACACATTTTTGACGTTCTTCTCAAACCTGTAAGTTTTCTCGCAGTGTTTTTTTAATGAAGCAAGAAAATCCAGTTTAATTATGCGAGTTAATTAAGGTACGACCTAAAATTGAAGCAGGTACTTTCTTAATTAATGGGCTAGATAGCTATTTCGTGGTTGTTTCGCGCCAGCCATTCTATGGTACTAACTTTTAACAAGTTAACAGTCATTCTGTACGAATAGTTCAATTACTGTTATACATAAAAATTATCATCATCATCATCATATCATTACGCCGAGTCCCTAACGGGGTAGGCAGAGAGTATAGAGCGCCAGTTCTCACCAATTATGTGACGTAAATTCTTAAAAATATATTTCGTTCTGTTTTCTGGGTGTGAAATAAAGTAATAATAATAATATAAAGACGTGGAGCTTTGTCCATCGAGCACCTGGTAGTTCAGGGTAAAGTAGATGGAACTAGACCGCGCGGTAGATACCCCATGAGGTGGACTGACCAAATCAAGACGGCTACAAATTGCCCTCTGCACGTTAAATGAATTTCGAGACTGTTTTCAGTTCTGCCACCCCGCTGTCAAAGCCGTGTCATTAAAGCATTAGGAAGTAGGAAATTAAATTACTTCGAAAGATACATTAACCTAAAAGTGTAGTTTTATAGTAGTACAATGTCAATTTTAACTAGTATATATAGATGCCCTACCGCCTTGCGCGATAGTAACTTACCTCTTATTTGGGTCAACGGACTTTGTACATATCCAGGTCAAACTTCTTAATATAAACGAATTGCAGATTTTGGGTTACTTGCCTTGCCAGAGCACTGCAGGGTAACTTTGGATATTAATTAAGAATGAAATTTCATAATTATATAATTAATTTAAGACTCATGTTATGTTTCTTGGATTTTGAAATGGTAATCAAAAGAGCGAAAACATTTCAAAGAATATTTATTGACATACTAGTTCCCGCCCTGCTGCGTGTGTGTGTAGTTTGAGGGTCTCCTGATGATTATATTAGTGGTATTTCACGTAAATATTAATCATACTTACTGTTTGGATGAAAACTATATCAATACATTTGTTACTACCGTCCAATACTTACAAATAATAAGTAATTCTGTGATTCCCGGGAACACTATATGTTTTCGGCCCCTAATCTTTGGCCGTCCAGATTAAACCTTTCAATCGCAACCATATTGGAGAAATAGCCAGAATCCGCCCACAACATCGAATCGAGACAAAGAAAACTCATTCGAGTCGAAACGTAATATTTTCCTCCACGGTTTCCTATTGGTTTGTAAAGTTGTCAGTATATCGAAAGTAACCAGCTGATTTAGGCAGTGAGGTAGTTGCTATACATTGCACATAGGTGCGTTCGACTCGAGATCCCGGATCAAGTGCACACAAGAAGTCACAAAGGAGGTTTTATTGAAAAAAAATTTGTTCAGTAAAACTCATTGGTATAGTGCCGATTCCAATTTGCAATATTTGTGTTGCAGAGGACTACTCGAACCTCGCAGCTACCACGGCGTGAGAAGAGAAGCAAATTAAGTAATTTTCATTGACATGTCAGAATTACCGCAGTCTTACATCATTGTTGCAGTGTGAAAATGTGACAGATATACATTGTATAATTCTTCCCCTTTCTCACAGATGAATAGTGATAGAGGTATATGAAATGAAGATATATGAAAACCTTTCCAATACAGTAACTTACGGAGCTAGGCATCCTTCAAGACATTACTCTCAGTGGAGTAGTTACATTTGTTCAAGCGAAACTTTACACTTTTCTATAGACCTTTTCCCAAATGACTTGTATTTACGGGTAGGTTCACATTAGTGTGGGGTTGCCCGCGTCATGTCACCTGTCTTGTTAAGGAACAGAGGGTTAACTGTAGTGTAACCAAGTTTTGCGGTTATTGATTCGGCCCTCTACGAACAGTGCTTGTGTATTATTAAATAATATACTTACAACTAGATTTTTTTTTTATATGTTTGCTGCTGCCTGCGAGATGTTACAGGATTTATTATATCGCTAATGGGGGGGGGTATACACGGGGGGTATATCTCTTTATCCACTTGATAGTCTGCCATCCATCCGCTAACAAATCGCAATCAGAATTGGACTCCAAAAGAGCGTTGAGTGTGCGAGGGACGGGAGAGTATGCGTACGAAGTATCGCGACTTAGTACGACAAGACCATATAGAAAAGAGCCCGTATTTCCTGGCGCGTGTTTAGAAGTCAGGCACAAATATTTTAGTTAGCTCTTCGAGTAGTTCAGGGGCATTAATATCTCCACGAAGCACCTTGCACGTACTTGAAATTTGGTCACAGTTCCTTCTCACCTCTAAGGATAATATAAGGATCTTAATCTAGTTAGATGAATCTTCTGAGGTCGAAATAAGCTCAGAATAAGTTCTACGAGTATTTCACGAATAAATATAACTATGGTATTCATCTTATTTTTCGAGCATACATCGTGTAGTCTCTAAACAACAGACGGTTTTTACAAGCAGTATGTTTTTGAGGTATATGATTTGAAGTTCTAACATTATTAAGATTGAATCCAATAAAGGTAGAGATGCAGGCTTAAGTTAACTTAGATGACTTTATTTATACTGACCTATATTTTTTTAAATTAAATTCCACGCGGACAAACACGCACATAACAACTAGTTCAGTTATAAAATATTAACTTCTACACAAGTACACAGTTAATAAATTATGAATTTTGATAATGACTGACAAGTACAGAAGGGAAGTTATGATCAATGTTGGCGATACATCCCTACTAATATTATAAATGTGAAGGTAACTCTGTCTGTATGTCCTTTTCACGCCTAAACTACTGAACCGATTTAAATGAAATTTGGTACAGATATAGCCTAGAGCTGGAGAAAGGACATAGGCTACTTTTTTATGCGAAAAAGGGTTGTAAGGGGTTGAAATAAGGGATTAAAGTTTGTATGGAAGTTTCGTCATTTTTGGAGCTAGAAGCTTGAAACTTAGTTTTTAGGCTCTTGATGACATATAAATTAATGTAACATTCAAAGTTTGTAAAAATTTTACCCTTAAGGGGGTAAAAATGCTGCTTAATATCACTTATCCGCGCGGATAAGTCGCGGGCACAGCTAGTAATAAATAAATAAACACACCACCAGTATTGTAGCCGACTGAATGTCATACAGACAAAGTACATAGACTAGACGGGTGGATCTTGACAAAAGACTTCTTAAATAAAATAGACACTGAAGGAATGATTTGGATTTCCTAGTAGGTAAGAAAGGGGCGTTATAAATTTTGACAAGGGCTGCCATCCTAACAACCTTACTTTATTGATTTTTTTCTGGAGATTGCCTAGTACCGGAAAACTAATTTTGAAAGTACCTACTACAAATAATCTCGGGTTTTGTATTTGGAAGCAATAGGGTCAACACTTCGCGAGCACCAGCCCGATCATTGCAATTACTTATAGTTACCGCTTACACTATCAATGATACACAAGTACATGATCATACATGTTTTTAAAAATATATTTTGTACATGTTGGCAGCCCTAGGTTGATGTCTATCTAATCCTACGGGATTGTAAACTTTCTATGCTGTGGTGAAGGTACCGGCGGGGTTAGATGTCCCGCCTTTGATCTTCCAACTTAATTCCTTTCCTTTATGTGAACACTGCCCGGAGCTGATGAAGTGCTTCTCAAAATAGTAAAGTTTCTGAAACATCAATGGACGCCAAAGTCCAATAAATTTCTGATTTTTAACCACCTTTAAACTGAATTAAAATTTCACGATTTGCCTGAATAAATTAATATCATATGTATATTTAAGTATGTTCTTTTAAGTCCGGTTCATAAATAGGTTTCTCAACCTCACCTATATCAATAAAATTTACAAATAATAATATATACGCTAATATATATATACATAACGCATACGCATAACATATCCTTACGCCATCCCACAAGGGTATACACCCTTGTGTGGTTACCACCTATACAGCTAGTAACCAATCAGCCGCTTTCCGCCAGATATATATTTTAGGTACCAACGTGACAGATGGCGAGTCCATCGCCGTTAATCAAGCTCGACTGTACATACGCCGTTGAATTGCTTCTCAGACGTATGCAAGTTTCCTCTCAATGTTTACCGTAAAGCTCGTGGTGTGACTAATCACCGTACTTAAGTTCAGAAAAACTCATTGGTGCTGTAGTTAGGACGCCTGGTGTCGCTTACGCCATTATTAAAGGTGCGTTTGGTCATTATTCTTCTATCTTGATACATATATACATAAATAATGTGTAAATGGTGCATACAACTCAAGCGACTTAAAATATTCGTAGAATTAATTATCGAAGGATCACACGTTGGGTTATATTTAACGGTACATAAAGAGCTTAGCCCGTAAAGGCACGTACCTTCGAATTTGGTGGAAAGGGATTTATACGTACATTTCATTGATACGAAATCGGGAGTTTTACTTTGACAGCGAGCGTTTCATGCCTAAGTCACGCGTGTCGCTTTGATAAGCTCTGTGAATATAATTTTTCGTAACTCCATTTTGTTCAGGAAATATAAAATATTTTTTTGCTTATTAAAAGGGTAAAAAATCGTAGAAAGGAAACATCGTAAAATTAAATTTGTGTTTACAGACTTGCCAAGGGACCCCGAAGGTGTAGGCAGAGGTGTATAGGTAGTGCCCAGACACCCATTTACCGCCAGAGATATATTTTAGGTGCCAACGTGATAGATGGCGAGTCTATCGCCGTTACTCAAGCACGACTATACATACGTCTTTAAACTTCTTCTCAAGCGTATGCAGGTTGACTCTCGATATGTTCCTTCATCGTAAAACTCGTGGTGTGTCTAATCACTGCGTTTAAGTTCATAAAAACTCATTGGTACAGTCGAACTTGCAATCTTTATATTGCACTTACTGAACGACTGGACCACCACGGCTGATGTCATGTTAACGTAAGTTATATTTTACAGCACCATGAAAGTAAGTTAATATTATTTGTACATTGCAATACACCTTTAATTGATCTATAGACAAAGATACGAGTATGTATTATAGTTCCACCATTTATCGACTCTGGTTCGATGGTAATTTTTAACCGAAGTTTATGAATTAGTAAAAAGTAAAGTACATTTAGGACTGAAAACGTCTGGGTATTGATTGGATGTCTCAAACTGGGTCACTTAATAATCAATTTTTGAATGAAATTTTTACTCATACGAATGTTTGTGGTCAAATATTTTATTTAACCTTTGACCAAATTTTATACTGGATCACAATTTTCAGATCTAATAATGATCTCAAGGGTCCTGTAGACCGAAATGTATCAACTCCTTTTTGCCAGAGATATATTTAGATGTCAATGTGACAGATGACTTGTCCATCGCCGTTTCTCAAGCTCGACTATACCTACATAAATTTTGTTTTTTTCTCAAACGCATATTTCCTGTGTTGTATGTTTTTATTCACCCTCAGGCTCGAGGTGTGGTCAATTACTGTACGATCAGAAAAAACCTATTTGGTAATTTTGATATTTGGTTATAAAGTTTGTTAGAAAAATAAATTATAGAAACCTATTGTAAATAGCGTCCGCATAGGTAACCAAAGTGTTTATTATTCCTCCATCTGTGAAAGACAGAAATTACCAAGGGTACAATGTTCGTATTTCATTGTCCATTAGGATGAATACGAAGGGTGCGTGAGGGCCCGACATTAAACGTACGACTGGGTACTACGGCCGGAGTTACTAATCGTCCTAATGTATCTAGTACTATCCCAAGTTAAATATACTTATACAAATATCTACGCCGTTCAAAGATCTCCGAATGCAAACTGTAATGACACAATGATATATATTTAGATGTCAATGGAACAGGTGCTGTTTCTCAAGCACGGCTAAATAAAGGTACGTTTTTTAATTTCCTCTCAAACGTTGATACGCAGATACCTTACTCGCGATATTTGCGTGGTGTGGTGTGCGACTGTTCTATTTTTGAGATACTATAATTTAAATTACTTAATTAAACTTGGAAGTATTATAAGCTTGAGTGGCGCTGTCTGGAGCAATATGTTGTAAATGACTCGGCGTGAATCTATTATGTACGTAAATAAATATGTATCCTCACGCCTTTCCACAAGGGTCCCCGAAGGGGTAGGCAGAGGTGTATAGATAATATCCACACACCCACGTTCCGCCACTTTATGCTGTATTAAATAAATATGTATGATGCAATATAAAAAACTAACGCCCATGCATGGATCAATCATTGTCACATTTTTATAGTCACAAAGAACTGCTGTTGACTGGCGGAAATAAATTGGAAATTGTGAAATAAATCACTTTGGTCGTTGCTTTTGGTCGCGGACGGAATAATACATTATGCATAGAATAAATTATACCTATGTCTTTCGCTTGGGCTAATTATCTTATAATTAACGTCTTAATGGAACCCATGCAATTTACCATAAAGCTTTCAAGTAAATCGCGAATGAAATCGAAATGGAGTCCATTTTCCATTAGCCTATAAGAACAATTTTATATTTTTGATTCCTTGTAAACGTACAGTCGTACGTTTGCAACGCGAGCAGTCGACCCATGACTATGAGAAATCGGGAATTTTTAGTTCTCCTTAGACTTAAAATAAAAAAATCATCTAAATCAATCCAAGCCTAGGGTATTTTGTGATGTAATGTACCTAGGCCACTAGGTTGTCTGTTCACCATATTGTGTAGGTCACATACAATTAACATAGTTTTTAAGATTATTGTAGTATTAACAATCTGAAATTTGTTCTCAAATTGAAATTATGTAATTTTTTTATGACATAGGTAACATTGAAATACTAATAAAATGCTAGAAATAATGCTAAGTGGACTATCAGACTCGCCTCTGTCACGTTGACACCTTAATATATCTCTGGCAATAAGCAGGCATTGCAGAGCCCCTGTTAAGATCCTTGGGGACCCCTCTAATAAGTTAAATACGAATAATATATTCTATTCAAACCTTGATTGTACTAAACTATATTATTACATACAATATGAGTCAAATATGACAATATTTTCCGATTCTCGTGCTTACAGTTCACTTTCATCTTAGAATTAATAGGGACCCAGGGTAAAATAAAGACAATGAACTTTTTTCCTGACTTTGTTCCCATTTGTATCGTTTATTCTTTCGACTTCAAGTCAGTACAGTTTTTGGTACAGACTACTTGACATTACTTAGATCACCATCATGTATATAGGTCAAGCATAGACTTATTTTTGGAACGAAAATGAATTGAAACATATGTGAAGGGTTTATTTTTAAACCCTTCACATATGAGAAAAGTCATTTTACATTCATTACAAAAGTAATCAATTATTTTTCTCTGGTGTTTTAATTGAAATAGTGTTGTTTGACTTCAAGCAAATGGATTGTTAGGAATGTGCTCTTATTTGGTCTTCCAACAAATTTTATTGTGCCTACGTATCCTTTGTCTTGTTCTTACCCGACTATTGCTTGCTCATGTTACGAGTCGCATTTTCAAGTCGCTCTTTATAAAGAGAATACTTTGCGAAAAGATTTATAGGTGAGGATTTACTTGGCGTGCATCAGACCGATTATGACTTATGCGATTGTAGCGTTCGCACAACCTGCAAGTCAATACTCCACCCCCTTCAAGTGCTCTAAATCCGGTTTCTCCGGAGAGCCGCAGGTGCCCCGTGGTACATGGGAAATAGTCAACTCCACGTTGATCTAAAAGACCCTACCATCAAACAGTGTATGAAAAAACTGTCGAAACGTCATTTAGATTCTGCTGATAATCACCCAAATCCCTTCGTTGTATCAGCCGCCCGATACACAAACTCAAAAGACCTCCCAGAAAGCTCCCTTGCATAGCAGAGCTCCCTTGCTCGCGATCCAGCAACGCCCTAAGCCGAGGTCCGTACCGCACAGGGGGTGCCCTTAGCTGTGTTGCTTAGCACTAAAGAGCCTGGCTGGAGGCCTAGGTCTCGCCTTTGCCCGGTTAAGTTGCAAAAGTTCCCGGAACTCACGCTATGAGAGGCAATCCAAAAAAAAGAACGAAAAGATTTATATTGTTTTAGATTTAAAATTTTATATAAGAATCTGTATAATATCATTATCGTAGTAAATCATAGTATTATCATACAAAATCATAACGATTGAAGTGGTTGTTCGTTGTTCTGGCGGCCGGAATTTCCGAAACTAACGTACCGGATGATGTAAATATATAATCTGAAACAGGATATGCCTGAATGCGTGATTTGACTACAGATGAGCTGAAAATTGAACACGTTTATGCTTTATTTCCATGTTATATCATGTTCTCTTTACATAAAGATCAGTTCAAAAGCACATGTTTTTTATGATTTATGATTAAATTTTGAAAAACCTGTTTGGCGTCGTTGTCTTGTGCTGATTGTGCTATCATAATATTTATACATAATAAATTATTTACTGAAACATGACTTATGTACGTCGTTACTTATTTTTAACTAGCTTCGTGAAAAGGAGGTTCGCGATATGTCTTTCAGGCCTTTCATTTCTTTCTTACCTAGTTTTTTTCAATTGTTTTTTGTTGTAAATTTACGTGTAAATTGAAAAAAAATGAGATTATGAAAGTTATTTAACATAGTTGCAGGAAAAATTAACACTCCTAATTAGTAAATTGATTTATATCGTAACGATATACGTTAACCCAAGAAAGATCTCTTGTGTAAAAGGAGTTGAAAATCCTTCATTTCATGATATTTGATTTCAATTTTCATCGATTGTGTATTATATTTAATATCAAATACGTCTTTAAAAATATTTTTCTAGAAAAAAAAAATAAACCTGAAATTAAACGGTTGCGGATTCACAATTATTATCTACAAAGTACGAGTATTTTCCCTCTAATTAAAAAAAAGCCTTGTACTTTGTGTAACCCTGTTTTTATACATAGCCGTTAAACGGGAATTTAAAACCTTTGTCATGGTAATAGAGCCAATTATACTTTTTTGTGAAATGCTCCAAAGGACACAAAAGCCTGTATATATTCTATGACTGTTTAATTCTGGAAAAGAATTTTTCTACATCACAAATGCATGAATCGCTAAGGGTATCAATTTAAATGTTATTAGTCAAAGTGTTATTAGTTAGTAGTCTTCCATGTCGTGATTTTTCATTTGAATACAAAAAAATATGATGATATTAAACCTTAACTTCTTAAGTTTCAAACAATGTTACTTTATTGTACCTAGGTATACGTTAGAAAAAAACCACATATATTGACCTAATAATTAACTATTACAAGCTGTACAATACAATCTAGTTAACGGCAAACATACTCACATAGATAGATATATACAAGATGCATAGGACTTTAAGACAAAATAAATCGAACTGCCGTCAGTTATCTGCCAATATAAAAATCTTGCTGCTGCTTTTAGTTCCAGCATATTTTCAGTATATCTTGACCCTGCTTGACCCTTCATACTACGTCAGTAATAGGAACACTTTACGGTACTCAATTGTACTCATTAGCACTCACCATATATGTGTAATAGGACTCGATTTTTTCTCCTGGAACAGAACTCCTTCACGCCACAAATTACGAAGCATTACATCTTTAAGGTTTTTTTTACCTAAAACGTATGCATTTCTCCTAAGTACGTTTGTTTTGAATATTAATTAATTAAATTTTCTCCCAAGAATGACCTACACATTTAAAATTCAGTTACATTTCCGTGTTTGTTAAATAAATCGATAGATTTAGTGCTTGAGTAACGGCGATGGACTCGCCATCTGTCACGTCACCTAATATACCTCTGGCGGAAAGTGGGTATGTGGGTATTACCCATACATCTCTGTCTACCCCTTCGGGGACCCTTGTGGGAAGGCGTGACGATATATTATTATTTATATTATTATGATTATATTGGCCATGACAGTCGGACAGGCAATGTTTTTTGATTTAAACATACGGTACCTACCCAACACTGCAGTTGAAACGTGGATAAAGAGCAAAACAATGGGTACACACTATTTCACGAGCCGAAAGAAAAGTAGTATAATTGGATTAGCAGAAAGTTAATCCAATTACGGCAGAGAAAAAAAGCCTCTGCTAGTTAAGACTGGGTTTCCTTGTTGGTGTTTCCTGATATTTTTGGTACAAATTGAGGTTATCTATAATAATTATTAATAAAAAATATGTTTACCTTCTTTACTTAAAATTTACATACATACATACCTATGATCACGCCTCTTTCCTGTAGGGGTAGGCAGAGACCACTTCTTTCCACGTGCTACGACTCTTACATACTCCTTTCGCTTCGTCCACTTTCATTATTTTCCTTATACATACTTAAAATTTAGCTTCTTATGATATGTATATCAATGTTTCTGGTAATGACTCTACCACTACTAATAATAGCCAAAGGTGTATAATTATTTCGCTGAAAATATATTTTCGACCTGATATGACAGATGACGAGATTGACGCCATCTCAAGTGTATGTAAGCTTCCTCACGATGTTTCCATCAACTAAAAACACAGGTGTGATTTATTCTATCAAAGAGCGACTACAACTATTCGACCCAATTTATGGTTCGTAAAAAACTAACGGAGCAAAACTAACCCAAGATCTGGTTAAGAAAGTAAAAAGTTAAACTTATTCCGATACAAAGTTAGTTGTCCGGGGGTTTTGAAGATAGAAGAGGCGCAAGGGAGCCCGAAAAATCGAATTTAATATGCCTTTGAAAATAACTTTCATGTTCATATTTTCGCAAAGAGACGAAGTCACCTGTTACTTCTTTTCATAAAAAAGCTTAGTCATTTGATTTATGATAATATCTACAGGGCGTTTTACGTATTGCTTTCAAGTGAATACACGTTTTTCACTTATCCTAAAATCTTTTTAAGTAATCGTTGAATTTAAAGATTTCTGTGAATAATGACAATATTTTACTATAAAAGTGGAGTAGCAAATGAATTTTAAAATTTTACCTACCATGTACGATATATGATGTTTTGCATAAATTTTGAGAATATCGAGAGCCGTAGTGAGCGAGTGGTTCGAGCAGTTGCCTGCGACGCAAAGGTCGCAAGTTTGACTGTACCAATGAGTTTTTCTGATCTTATCTACAGTGATTAGTCACACCACGAGCTTTACGGTGAAGGAAAACATCGAGAGGAAACCTGCATATGTCTGAGAAGAAATTCAACGGCGTATGTATAGTCGTGCTGGAGGCACCTAATATACCTCCGGCGGAAAGTGGGTGTGTGGGTATTACCTATACACCTCTGCCTACCCCTTCGGGGACCCTTGTGGGAAGGCGTGAGGATATATTATTCTAAGTATTTGGAAAGTGTTATTATAACATAAATATAGCTGTTTGATGGGCTTTCAAGTACTTAAGGTCGGTTTGTAATTCTTGTGTGAATGATGTTGTAATTTTTCTTCGGGGAGGTGACGTGATAAATATTTCTGGAAGTTTTATAGTGAACGATCTGTAATTATTACTTACCTAGAGTTATAGTTACATTGGTTTCCTATGATCCTGTGTGTATTTATGAGTAGGCATATCATGAATGAAAAGATTTTGAATTTGTGGTTTAAAAAATGGTACACAATAGTGTAGTTTCAATAGTAAATTATATATAGCAAATTATATATATCGGCTAATTATGACAAATATATATGTTATTTTGCTACAGAAAAAGCCGTGATAAGCCTATATTTATCCATTCTATTAGTTCCTTACATTAATATTGTGAAGCAGTACCGAAATATTGGTTGTTGAAATTTTGCGATTATTATAAAGTAACGTACTTAAAAGTATTAAAAAGTTTACAAGGTTTCATAAATTTAATGAGATTGAAAACTTTCTTGAAATACAAAGTAAACTCAAACTGAACTGAAGTGTATCTAAGGACGGATATTCTATAGGAGTATGCCATTCGAGGCTTAAGATTCAACTTCACGGATTCAATATCAGCATCTTAGTTATTGGTTTCATTGAGGGTTATCTTCAAGGGCGTAATATGATTCGTTCGGAAACGGTAACACGCAAACCTTAATGAAAGCGTCCACGATGGGATTTAGATTATAATTAGCCACTTTTGTTGCTGAAATGTATCTAGATATCGGGATGTTTGCACGCTATTCCCTATGTTACTAGAACATGCCTTACCATTAAATAATTACACAACTCGAAATCTATCTCATCCGATGTTCCCCAAGAGACAACGCTAAATGCCTCGGCCGCGAACAATACAACAAGAACAATATGTAAGCCCTGTAAATCTATTCACGCCTATATATCACGCCTTCCCACAAGGGGTTTGAAGGTATAGGCAGAGGAGTATAGGTAATACCCATACACCCACTTTCCGCCTGAGATATATTTCAGGTGCAAACGTGACAGATGATGAGTCCATCGCCGTTACTGTAACAGAACTGTACTGTACTGTAATTATTATTTAATGTAAATTTTTTATATAAATAAATAATAATAGAATAATTACGCCGACGAGCATGTATGAAGAGACTGATGAATGTGGACGAAGCGAAAGAGGTATGCAAGTCTAGAGGGAACTGGCGCTCTGTACTCTCTGCCTACCCCGTTAGGGACTTGGCGTGATGGTATGTATGTATTTTTTATAACCACCTATGTGAACTCCTCCCTCCTCCCTGTTTTATTTCCACTTCCAAGATTGAGTGTAACTTCCATTTATTCAGATGTATGGTCATTCTTAAGAACTGCCAAAACAAAGGTTTGTTGCGATACATATTCCAAGTAAAGGGAAACTACAAAGCATCAATACAAGTCCAAAGGTATATATGAATTTTTCATATTGTGCAAACCATTTTGTCACAGAATAAAAATATACTTTGCTCCTGCTTGTTATCTTTAAGGAATAGTGAAGAATTTTTTAATCTGTGGCATAGTCTATCCGAGGGGACCTCCAGGGTTTCATTTAGATCTCAGCCGCTTCTGTTATTTTAAGCTTCCCTTGAAGAGAAAACGCTTATATAATACTAGGGCGACTACCATCAGCGAAAAATCGGATACAGGGAAGGCGTCAAGGTATAATATATTCTTATTTCAAGATTGTTACATTACAAAACAGTAATGATAGTGTATGATGAATTTAAAATCATTCATATTAATATCCTCACGCCTTCCCACAAGGGTCCCCAATGGGATAGGCAGAGGTGTATAAGTAATACCCATACACCCACTTTCCGCCAGAGATATATTTTAGGTGCTAACGTGACAGATGGCGAGTCCATCGACGTTACTCACCACTGTACATACGCCTTTGAATTACTTCTCTGACATATGCAGGTTTCCTCTCGAAGCTTTCCTCCGTAAGCTCGTGGTGAGACTGAACTTGAAAAT
This sequence comes from Drepana arcuata, assembly GCA_016069955.1. Taxonomy (NCBI): domain Eukaryota; kingdom Metazoa; phylum Arthropoda; class Insecta; order Lepidoptera; family Drepanidae; genus Drepana; species Drepana arcuata. Next base: position 59,489 of record JACCPG010006504.1, on the reverse strand, counting down.
AGCTTAATATTTGCAACATACATATATGTAGTCGTTCTCTCAGCTATGAAATATAACGGCCCGTCCAAGGCACGGTAAAAGCATTATTTATTCACTGTAGCAGTACGCTAAACAAACACATTTATGCATAATATTTTTCACAAGGGCTGGATTAGTTGACGTGCTGTGCTTTGCATATTTGAAGCGAACATTCCGCGGGTAAGGATTTATTACTAACGAGTAACATTGCCTACATTTTTCTCTTTTCTTTTACTACGGTATTGTATTCGGCTAGACCGCATGCGCTGTTTATTATGGAGCGTGCAGATATGGCACTTCTTTGTTTGTCCCTTTATTATGTCATACCTTTTTATTTGCTCCTGTTAAAAGGATATGACTTTGCGTAACACCTTTTGGCTTTTTTCTGCTTATAAGGCCTTATAGAGCCATGGTGGCGGAGTGGTTGGACTAGTTGCTGCAACACAAACATTGCATGTTCGTATCCTGACTGTACCAATGAGTTTTTCTGAACATAAGTATAGTGATTAGTCGCACCACGAGCTTTTGGACGAAGGAAAACATCGAGAGAAAACCTCCATACGTTTGAGGAGAAACGCAAAGTGTATGTCTAATTGTGCTTGAATAACGGCGATGGCCTCGCCATCTATCACGTTGGCATCTAAAACATATATCCGGTGGAATGTGGGTATGTGGGTACTACCTACAAACCTCTGCCTACCCCTTTGGGAACTCTTGTGACAAGGCGTGAATATATTATATGAAGCATTTAGTTATTTTACGGAAAGCGTGGAGTATTATTATAAACGGGGGCTTCAGCCTACGTTTTGTTAAATTGATAGTGTCGCTAGTAATCATATTTATAATGCCTGAAACTCGGTAGTACCGTGGTTGGCGAGTGGTTTGAATAGTCGCCTTAACTTAAGTACAGTGATTAGTTACACTACAAGTTTTACGGTGAAGGAAACCTACGAGAGGAAATGCTTGAGAAGCATTTCAAAGATTTTTTTTTATGTTTTCACCAATATTGTTGTGGTTGAGAAACGGCGATGAACTAGCTATCACACTATTACACATCTCTATTACACACCTCTGCCTACCCCTTTGGGCCCTTGTGGGAAGGCGTGAACTAACCACTATGATAGTACTTTATGAGTACCCATCTCTATGGCTACAATGGGCTTAACAGGTTGATAGATAATTCACTAACCGTGCCGAAGCCACGAAGTAATCATCTTCTAAAAGCAGATAAGGTAAAACCTTTACAAAAAAGCTTCCTATAGAAGGTATGTATACAAATTTTCCAATGTAAAATTGTAGAGTTATGCAACTTGTCAAAGAACCTCGACTTTACGTTAAAGTTTCTCGTCGAGGAACCGCGATACTAGTGATGTAGTTTCAGACTAGATCAAATCTAAAATTGAATTGCCTAAGTTTGGCACGTCGGGATTACTTTAAGTAACGGTATTCTTGTGATAGAATCAACTGAAGTCGGAATGTTTATCATTCAAATTCAAATAATTAAAAGAGTTCGGAACTAATTAAATTATAATCTCTCTTATCTTTCTCTCTCTATACCATCATCTGTTTCGCTGTAATAAAATGTTTGTTAAGATCGTTTTGTGAAGGATTTGATTGGACTGCGGTATGTGTTAGTAGGAGACTTGACTCTCGATAGCCTATATGTATATGCAAAGTTGGTGGTGCTAAACGAACAGCTGAGGAGAGGAAGGGCACTACGATTATCCTGTTCGAACTATGAGCGGCACTGCTGCTGGGTAATGACTACTGTATGATCCTGCGGCGAGTGTTCCAGTACTCAACATATGGAGGTCGTATCATATCGACATTTTATTCCTACAAATGCTTTTTTATTCGTTGCTTTCTTCAAAGTACTACATTTAAATGAATGGAAAGGTTTTATGGAAGAAATCAAACCGCTGAGGTAATATGACATATTAAAATGCAAATTTTTGTCGACTCAGTCTGACTGCATGTATAAACCTCCTTAGGAGAAGCTATCACGCCTCGCTTCACTTTCGCCTCCGTATAATTTCTGCAGGGTTGCATGAAAGCTGATTTTTATTTTTAATGTTCATACAAAAAGTTGAGTGGATAATCTTGTTGGTGAAAGATATGTAGGTTGTCATACTCTTTGAAGTGGCGAGAATTTGCCAGGCAGATTTTTTTATTATACGAACTGGATTAAATTTTGTATACCTATGTTTGTAACCTAGGTATTTGTATTCAATAAAGAAGATTTTTTATTGTCTCAAACCAATCAAAATTACCAGTTACCTATATAACGTGAGCCCACGTTTCCTTAAAATCTTCCAGCTCTAGTCCGCTGATTCTTACTGTTGCTTATGAAGTTGCGACTAGGAAGATTTATCTTTGATATTTTGTTAAAGAATCGAACTATAAAGCAAACAAATGTATAAGATTACCAAAACAGACAATTGAGCATACTAGGGTACTATCCCCGAAGGGACAGGTATAGGTGTATAGGTAATACCCACACACCCACTTTCCGCCAGAGATATATTTTAGGTGCAATCAAATTACAGCATTATAATACATTTAATTCCAGCCAAATCCCGAATCTCGCAAAAAGATCCTTCGAAATTTCTCTTTGAAACATTGTTGACTCATCCACCTCTAGCAAAACCCATTTTAAGCTTGAACGACTACTTATTCGACTGAAAAATAAAATCGCAATTCGTGCATTAGACATGAAAAATATTATTTGTATTTTTTTTATGAAAAAGCTTTGCTGGGTGAATAGATTAAATATCAGCACGATCGCAGCACCCTCCGTTTGTGACTCGGAACCCATACACAAATAATTCCAAAATCGGTCAAGCGATCCTTGATTTTTACAAGACCGACTCACGGCATAGATCTTTTCTATATATTTAGATACATGCCAGTAATCTCAGTGATTAGTCATACCACAAGCTTTACGGTGAAGGAAAACATCGAGATGAAATCTGCTTACGTCTGAGAAGAAATTCAACGGCGTATGTATAGTCGTGCTTGAGTAACGGCGATGGACTCGCCAGCTGTCACGTTGGCACCTAATATACCTCTGATAAAAAATACCTCTAAAAATATTTTATAAATTTTTGTTACGTTAGCTTATGCCCGCGGCTTCGCCCGCGTGGATTTCGAAAAAGTAGCTTTGGAAATTTGGAAAAAAAAGTTGCCTATGTCCTATTCCTAGGTATAAGCTATCACCATTTCAACTTTCAGCCAAATCGGTTCAACCGTTTGACCGTGAAGGAATCCAAACTTACAAACTTTCACATTTATAATATTAGTAAGATACATATATACATACATACATACAATCCCGCCTCTTTCCCGTAGGGGTAGGCAGAGACCACTTCTTTCCACTTGCTACGATCCTTACATACTTCTTTCACTTCGTCCACTTTAATTATTCTCTTCATACATGCTCTTCGGTTTAGGGTACTCTTGATCTGACCTTTTTCAAGACGTCCCTAATCTGGTCTTGAAACGTCCGCCTAGGTCTACTCGTTCCAACACTTTCATTCACACTGGCCTTATACACTTTTTTCGTCAATCGTTCTTCATTCATTCTCTCGACATGGCCAAACCATCTCAGCATACCTTTCTCAATTTTTGTCAGTACATCTTCTTTCAGTACCATATTGGGTTTACTTTTCGCACATACACATGTCGTTTGTTTTATCAACATAACCCGCACTAGAAAAGTGGGTCAGACATTAAGGATGCAAATGAATACGACACGGTGTGAACGCTCAACCGGTGTTAAATTTTATGTAATTAATTGTAAAGCAAGGGCTGACAACCTAATCCGGTCGGTTAGCCTCAGTCAACAAAATTGTGTTCTCTTAATGCTGCCAATATTATTTACCCTGCATTATATTAAAATTTCCGTGTCCAATGTTGACCTAAATTGCTACACTATATTAAGTAAATTACTAGGATTATATTGCATTAATGGATTAATAAGTGTAGGTAAGACAAAAGTCACAGAGATCGGTAAATCTGCTCCGATTGATGCTGCTCGCTGTGAACTGAGATGTCGTAAACGTGATCAATGGTATACATACATGAGCTTATTTAATCAAAGCACATAAACATGTTTAACTATGCTTCATTGTACACCATATTAGAACATGCCAGAACATTATACACACAGAGTACAATTGGCGGTCTTATCGCACTCGGCAATCTCTTTCAGACAACCTTTGAATGGATATAAATGTAATAAATATATACATCCTATATATATATAATATTATCATATATATAATATTCATATTCATGCTCATATATATGCTTGAATTCCATTCATTACAATTCTGACATAGCAAATAATTGTTTTAAATCGTTATTTTAACGGAATGTTATGTAAATCTTAATCTTAAGGTTAAGAATTTAAACTTAATTCTTTAACATTATTTTCTAAGTTTACTTTTGTAAATCTTCATTTCTAATAAATTATGACTTGAAACGATCTTTGAAAAGTATTTTAACTGGGATTAATTAACTTGTGATGAAGAATTTATTACATTCCTTTAGGCGTTCAGCTATTTATTGAAAATAATGAGTTTCAAACAGTTGATTAGTTTAAGTAAATTAAAGCAAGTAAATTAGAATCGGCTTAGTTTGGGAATGTTTGAGATTATTTTAAATAACAAATTACTCATTCCCATTCATAAGGTTGAAAAGTTTTTATCGTAATTACGTTTTTTGAATATGTAGACATACATATGTATATAATTAAGTCCGTCACGTAATGTTAAAAAAAACACTTCCTGTATGTTTGGTATTAAAACTATAAACAAAATATCACGGATTCTTACCTTTTATCAAATATATCTTTTATCAAAATGTAATCAAATATTCACTAAGGTTTATAAATGGACTTGCAGAAAAAAATATTGGATGAATTTTTGTTACGTTTGCTAATTTACTGATGCTGCCACAATTTTATTTGCGGTGGCTGTATCAAATTGCCTCGGGCACGGAGTGCTTTTTTTTTTTTTTTTTTTTTTTGTATTGTCTCTCGTAGCGTGAGTTCCGGGAACTTTTGCTACTTAACCGGTCAATGGCGAGACCTAGGCCTCCAGCCAGGCACTTTATTTCTAAGCAACACAGCTAAGGGCACCCCCTGTGGGGTACGAACCTCGGCTTAGGGCGTTGCTGGATCGCGAGCAAGGGAGCTGAGCTGGACTGATAATTTTATTTAAATATTATTTGGGGGCGGGATTTGCGCGTCTGGCTCGGCGCGGGCCGGCGTTTGCGGCGGGGGTCGGGGGGGAACATTACGGCTTATTCGCGTCGAGCCTCGCCGGCGAGGACGGAACAGTGGTCGGTTTTGTGTAGTGTTGGTATGTTTTTGTCGGGCGTCCTGGAGGACCGTTATGTCGTCATCCGGTTCGATGACGGCATGTTTTGGACGCCTTATCTTCGAGATAAGGGAAGGAGTGTATCGGGCGGCCGATACGACGAGGGGGTTGGGGTGGTTTACAGCAGAATCGAAATGACGTTTGGACAGTTTTTTCAAAAACTGTTTTATAGTTGGGACTTTGAGGTCAACGTGGAGTTGACTATTACGCATGTACCACGGGGCACCTGTGGCTCTCCGGAGAAACCGGCTTTGGAGCACTTGCAGGGGGTTGAGTGTTGACTTGCTAGTGTGTGCGAACACTACACCCGCATATGTCATGATTGGTCGAATGCACGTCGTGTAAATCCTCACCTTGGATTTCAATGAGAGTTTACTTCGTGCATTCAACATGCTGTGAAGTCTACCGAGCGCGAAGGCGGCTCGCGCGCGTACCGCCTTTACGTGGTGACGGAAAGAAAGGCGTTGATCGAGGATCACACCCAGGTATTTGGCTTTTTCTTCCCATGGAATGGGTTTGCCGAAGAGGGTGATGGGGGCTATCCGTGGGCGTTCGAGGCCTTTCCAGAATAGAATGGCTGCGCTTTTGGTGGGGTTCACTTCAATTCTCCATTTCCGGAACCACCGCCCTAGGGCTGTGACCGCGGATTGGAGGTTGTCGTGAATTCCCTCGGGAGTTCTACCTTTGTAGTAGATAGCCGTATCATCGGCGAATAGAGCGCTTTTAACTCGTCTATGGAGGGGAATGTCGCTGGTATAAAGCGTGAATAGGAGTGGCGAGAGCACAGAGCCTTGCGGGACTCCTGCTCGTATGGGATGGGGGGAAGAGAGTGTGCCCTCGACTCTGTAGCGGAAGGAGCGGTTAGACAAAAAGTCCCGTACTATGCGTACTAGACGGTCCGGCACGCCCAACTGGTACAGCTTGTATATTAAGCCGTTGTGCCAGACCTTGTCGAATGCCTTCGCCACGTCGAAGAGGAGCATACCCGTGGTATAACCGAATTGGAAGCCGCTACTGACGTCTTCCACTATACGGTGGACTTGTTGGACACAGGAGTGTTTGGTTCGAAAACCGAACTGTTGGTCAGGTATGACTTTCTTAGAGTCTGCAAAACTCTTTAATCTATTGTAAATAAGTCTCTCGTAAATCTTGCCAAGGACGTTGAGGAGACTGATGGGGCGATAACTGGAGGCTTCGGTCTTGGGTTTCCCTGGCTTGGGAATACCTATGACCGTTGCACTTTTCCAGGATTGGGGGAAAAAGTTATTGCTCAGTGCGGCATTGAAGATGGCAGTGAGCAAAACTATGAGATAAGGAGAGAAGAGTTTAATAACTCTGTTAGTGATCCCGTCTGGACCTGGGGCTTTCCTGGGGTGTAGATCCTTGATCACTTTCCGGACTTCGTCGGCCGTGATTGGGGCGATGGGGTGGTCTGGGTTTTCAGAGGGTGGGAGAGATAGTTTGCTTTCGACCTCGGCTTCCACCTTATCGAGATGGCGCGGGTCTACCGGCAAGGTGCTGGGCGTACATTGAGCCTCGAGACTGTCGGCCAGGCACTCGGACTTCTCGTCGTCGTCAAAGGCGGGCCCTTGATTTGAACGAGTGAGTGGAGGCATGGACGAGATTTTGTCCGATTTGAGTTTTCGTTGGAGATGCCAGAAGGCCAAGTGACTCGGTTCAAGTTCTCCTAGGAACTTGTTCCAGCGAGCGTCTCGCAGGTCTTTCATGCGGTATCTCAGCTTGCGCTGGAGTGACCTCAGAAAGGTGCGGTTCGCTTCAGTCGGGTGAGCTCTATGAGCTCGGAGGGCGGCGTTCTTTTCCGTCACTAGTTCACGCACGTCGTCGGGAAGTTTCCAGCGATGGTCTTCCATCACCGGAACTTGTCGTGAACAGGCGTCCACGGCTGACTGTACGTGAGCTGTGAGGGAATCGACCGCCTTTTGAGTGTCGGCTGCCGACTCGATGAGGGGCGGGATACTATCTAAGTGAACAGATGAAGGGGACTTGAGGAGTTCCTCCAGTTTTCTCCAGTCTGTTATCTTTTTCTGAGGCGGGGGCTGACCTGAGTCCGGGGGGCCTAGTCGGGGGGAGAGCGCTAAGGTCACAGGTCGGTGGTCGGAATCTAATTCGTCGTGCGACCTCAACGAGTGCAAACGGAGGTTTACATTCTTGAGGATCGCAATGTCTAGTACGTCCGGTCGGTGGTTGATGTTCTCAGGGTGGTGGGTGGGATGCATAGGTGCAATGACGTCGAATTGGAGGAGCCCGCTGAGGTCCTCCAATTGGCGTCCTCTGTTATTTCGTGAGTGGCTGTTCCAAGCATCGCTCTTGGCATTCAGGTCGCCCGCGATAATAACCGAGTTACTGAGGTTGATGAGGGCTTTGATATCAGCTTTGATATCGGCCGTTGAGTTAACTGGGGAGCAGTATGCAGAGACTATCGTGATCGGCTGATGGCCGGTCATTCCTAATCGACAGATCGAGGTCTCAATGTGGGAGAGGGTTGGCGGTTGGATCGGAATACAGTGCAGGGACCTCTTGTAATAGATCAAAGTACCACCGAGGGCGGATCGAGATCTATCATTGCGAACTACGCAGTAGTTTGCAATTCTAGGGTCTCGGTGTGATGGTTTCAAGAAGGTTTCCTGCACTAAGAAAACGTCGATATTGTTGTCGCGGAGGAACGCGGCGATCTCTTCCTTTTGGCTGTGAATGCCGTTGGCATTAAAGTAGCCAATTGAAAGTGATCGGGGTTTGATTCTGCTGCTTACGTTTGAGTCCATTATTGGTTGGACGAGAAGGTAGCCAGGGACTCCGATACATCGGCGTAGTCGCCGAGCACCTTGAGGAGGGCCAGAGGGTCCTTCCGGACGGCCCTGAGGCTTCGTGCCATCTCGTTAACCCTTGAGAGGTTGACGGTGGAGAAAAGATCCGCCAGGAATGCCATGTTGGCGGAGGTTTCAGAGGGGGAGGAAGTGGGCTGGACCGCCTGGGGTCTACGCGGGGGAGCAGCAGCCTGGGGCTGGGGCTGTTGAGGTTTGGCGGTGGAGGGCGACGGCAGAGGTGGAGTATGCTGGCTCGAGGCCGCTGAAGGGACGGAGGGGGCGCTTGTGGGAGGGGTGGGAAGTCCCTCGGAGGAAGGACCCTCCACGGGGAAGGTCGAGGCGGGGCGGGTTGCGCGGGGGGGGCGTTACGCCATTCGCGGGCCGCTGCCCTCTTAACCACGACCGGTCTGGGTTTGGGGGCTTTGGGACAGCCCCTGTAATTGGCCGGGTGGCCTTCCTGGCGGCATAGCACGCAGCTAGGGGGCGATTCGGCGAGTGTGCGGTCCTTAGGGCGCGAGCAATCACTCGTCCCATGATCACCCAGGCACTTGACGCACCTGGGTTTTGCGTTACAATTACGCGAAGCGTGACCGTATAATTGGCAGTTGTGACACTGCCCTATAGGGCCGCCCTTGTGGGGGTGTTCAACCCTTATGCCAGACAGGTGGCATATGGTTTTTATTTTGAAGACGGCTTTACCGTCGGGGGAGTTCTCGCAGATGGCGAGGACCATGTTAAATGCCTCTCCGGCATTTTTTCGGTGCATGCGGTGCACTTCCTTCACTGCGACATTCTGAGCCTTGAGGTCTTCTTTAATCGACTCTGTGTCGATTTCACAAGGGACGCCGCGGATGACGACCCGGAGTAAACGGTCCTCCGGCAGATCATAAGTGTGGTATTCCACACTTCTGGCCTGCAGGAGTTTCGTGAAGGCTCGGAAATCGGTCGAGTTTGGGAGGTGCACCTTAATGCCTTCGGCTGTGGCGGTAGCGCGAGTGAAATTTATGCGGTTGGTTTGGCACCAACCGGAGATTTCCGTCCACTTGGCCTTTGTGTGGACGAAAACGGGGGGACACGAGCGCTCCTTCTTCGAGGAGGGCCGCGTGGGTCGCGGGACGGGGGAAAGCCGGCTAGCCTGAGTGGCTTCGGCTTCCGGAGAGGCGTGTGGGGCGGGAGAGGGGGGCGCCAGGGAGGGGGCTACCGAGGAGGACTGTGCGGAGGGCACGGGCACGGTCTTGGGGGCTTTTGTGGGAGGGGAAGGTGAGGTTGAAGCCTCCTTCTTTTTAGCGCGTCTGGCGCGCTTCTTGGAGCCCGTGACGGGCGTAAATTCGTCTGAGGAGCCCTCGGACGACTCGGAATGCAGTGACTCCATTTCGGAGTCCACAATGACGGATTCGGGGGACAAGGGTGAGTCTTGAGACTTGTTGGCCTCGTTTGTGACGGCAATGATGGCGCTCTTGTCGAGCGCTGCTGTCGCCTCGGCAGTGGGAGTACCCGCGTTTACATCGCGGGTGTATTCGTCATATTGACGTCGGAGGGTGGGCACGGCTTCTAAGAGCCGCGCGAGAAAAGCCAGTGAGGCTTGGGGGTCCGTTATTATGGACATGGTGGATGCAGACGTGGGAAGGCAAACCGGCAAGGGAAACGTGTTTCGAGGCGCGGTCGCCCAGGGGAAGAAACACGCAAAGAAACCCCTGGTGACTTAAACGTTAGGAGACCGATCCCCGGGGGGTTGACCCGGGGGTGTGTACTGAACCCTCCCTGTCGGGTGTAGACAGGGAGGTGAGTGTGCCTATGGAGTGAGCCCTAAGCTTGTATTCCCGCTGCCAGTCTTATTGTGCAGCGGGTCCCTGACAGTTCCGGTGTAGAGAGCACTAGTCCGTGGACAGTGCCCAAACTAACACCGGAGGATAGGAGGTAAGGAATAGGTAGGGTGGGCGGTGGGTGATGACCAGGCGCGACTAGGGTAGACCCCAAGGCCGGTGAACCTGGTCCCGTCCGTTTGTAGCCTTACCCTGAAGGGGCAAGGCTAAGAGCGCAACGGGGCAGCGCCCCACTCGGTTTCGTTGGCACCGTTTGGTTTCCACCGAATGACCACGAAACTGTGGATTTTCCCAGAAGGGGACAAATATTATTGTCGAGAAACAAGAATTGTGATTGTTGTTGCCTTGAAAAGGCGACCAACAATCACCACGTGCGGTGCGTAGCGGCTAGCTAACGCGTGGCGATTTGCGTAGCGGCGGGTGTGGCTTCTGCCGGTCGTAGCGGGCGCAGAGCGCGGGAGCGGTGGGAGCACACGTCTGCTCGGTACGGCGGCCGGAGCGAGAATCCTCGGGCACGGAGTGCACTCCTTTGAGAGAACTAATAGAGCCGCTTGCATTTTGATTGTGATTGTCTCAGCCCCGTTGGGAATGGTTTGGATGAGGCTCAATTTTCAGAGTAGTTTCTGCACGACGTCGACGTAAGAAGACACAATATGATATAGTAATACAGTGAGTGAGTTATATAAAGGATATGTAAACAAATATTCAAATAAACACGGATGGCTCTCTCTCTGACTCTGTCTGCCAAGGTGGCACCTAATATTTATTTCTCTGCGTTCCCTTTTAGGGAAATGTGTGAAGGCGTGAAGATATATATATATTTATAGTGTCTAGTATATATGCTATGTTTTCAGGCACACACATTCCAGTAAGAAAGTAGACGTATGTTATCGAGCGTAAATTTGCTTTAGACGTTTCTAAAATGCTTAACGAGCTCAAATTATAGCAACCGTTACTTAGTAAATTTGATAATCTAATTTATTACTGCTTGTCCGAATGTGAGTTGTGAGTGAGTCCGGAAGATTGGAAAAGTTTGCAGAAAGGGGCCATTAAGTTATTAAGTTAGTAACTGCTAGTTGCGTTAACCATGAACATACCAGTAAAGCAAAATTAAGCATCTATGATAAAATAAATTGTTGATCTTCATTATTTTAAGGTTTGAAGAACTAATATTATTTTTATTTGTAGGCCGTCTGGTCTAGTGTTTAGAGCTCTGCACTGGGAAACTTGAGGTCGCGGGTTCGATTCCCGCTTAGGGCAGATATTTGTGTGATGAACACGAGTATTTGTACCTTAGTCTTGGACGTCCTATGTATTTATGTATAGGTATATATATATATATATTTACATAAATAAAATATATCGTGGTCTAGTTTCCATCACTTGCGCGTTGCGACTCTGTGTTCGGAGAGTTATACTGTGTTGGCAGGGACGAATGCGTCTGCTGCCAACACAATCCTCCCCCAAGGAGCCCATTAATGAAACCTTATTTATCGCGCAGGAATACAACACGAAAAAAAAAATGTTATTTGGCTACGGACTTCTATAAGGTGGAGGTCCATCCCTAGTCGGGCAGCTCCACCTTAGAACGAGAAATCCCTACCCTGAAAGGTATGCTCTACATCTACTACATACATATATACATATCATGACGCTAAGTCAAAAGTCCCTAACGGGGTAGGCAGAGAGTATAGAGCGCCAGTTCTACTACATGTGTATGTATATACCGGTATAATATGTGACTTTTTAATATTTAACCTAAACAGAAACGCAATATTATAAGCTCGACTAAACATATTTACAAACTACAACTTTAATGATCAAATTGTACAACGTCACCAAGTAAGGCCTATTAAGTGAAACAGTGACATACTTTCCCCTAGTACTGTAAATTAGTCGCGACTAGACGTCCCTATCTACCGGATATCCGTTGTCTATAAATTAACGTACGCTTGCGTAGTTACAAAAGGGAGTTAAGAATAACAGTGTGCTCTGACTATTCCGAAACATCCAGGGTTTTATTAACGCAATAATTTTTATATATACGACTTTCCAAAGGGTCCCCGAAGGGGTAGGCAGAGGTGTTAAGTTAGTACCAACATACCCACTTTCCGCCAGAGATATATTTTAAGAGCCATCGTGACAGATGGCGAGTCCACAGCTATTAGTTACTCAGGCACTTTTCTTTCTTCTCAAACGTTTGCAGTTTTTCTCTCGATGTTGTCCTTCACTGTAAAACTCGCGGTATGACTAGTCACTGTATTTAAGTTCACTCATTGGTACAGTCGGGATTCAAACTTTCAATCTTTATGCTGCAGGCACTCGAACCAATCAGCTACTACGGCTTTTAGTTTAAGGCCACGAGATTATGTACGAGATGGCGCTGGGAGTGTTTTTGCAATTGCGATCGTTGTTAGCCCACCGTTACTAAAATTATTTACGACACTACTAGTATAGCACTCTCTAGATCTAGGAATATCTATGAGTAATTTGTTCTGTATTCAAGTTTGGACAAACATACCGCATTCGCACCCAATTACACCCCAACGAAGGAAGCAATAACGAATTTAGTGATTTCTTAACCTGAATGATTGTTAATAAAAACCGAAATATAATTTGTGCACCCACATGTCTCAAAACATTATGTCGATCGAAATAATACTTTCAATATTTGTTGCCGCAAGTATAGGAACCTTATTTTTATATTTATGTATACAAATAGACATATAATTTAAATTATTTTTAAATTTATGTATACACATCCTTAATTTTACTAATATTATAAATGTGAATGTAAGTTTGTTTGTTACGCTTTCACGTAAAAACTACTTAAGAGATCACTATAAAACTTTGTACACATATTCTTGAAGGTATTAGAAGTAACATAGGATACTTTTTATAAAAAAAAATATATATTTTTACGAAAGATAAAAAAGCCGTCCACGCCGACGAAGTCGCGGGCACAGCTAGTAATATTATAAATGTGAATGTAAGTTTGTTTGTTACGCTTTCACGCAAAAACTACTTAGCCGATCATCATAAAACTTTGTAAACATATTCTTGGAGGTATTAGAAGTAACATAGGATACTTTTTATTGAAAAAAAAAATATGAAAGATAAAAAGCCGTCCACGCCGACGAAGTCGCGGGCACAGCTAGTAGGGATATAATTTAAATTATTTTTATATTTATGTATACAAATAGAGATATAATTCCTCACGTCTTATTTAATGAACTATGAAATCATAACTAGACAGGCATTCGGTTTCGGCATCTACGTATTAATGCACAGAATTTCGAGCCATTTGGACTGGAATGTCATAATAAATCTGGAGGGACATACCTTACGTAAGGTTTCAGTCATATCATAAATTGCAATACTTTGTCCCAATTGTGACGAAGTTCTTTTTACATGCAATTTTTCTTGTGTTTTTTAAAGGAGTAATTAACAAATTTTACTAATTTATTTAACTTTATGGACATAACCTGCACATGGACAGTATAAAGAATATATATGCTATATAAAATATGATACTACTTTCTGTTTTGCAAAAGACATTAATATACGATGTACATTTTATGTCCCATATCATATTCTGGACGATCATATGGATTCCCAAACTAATTTCACGTAAAAGCAGGTATTTACCTACCGTAGTTCTCCTTCCCACATCGATGGCGTTGCAGTCTGGCGCGCAATACGGTTGATCACGCGAGAGTTCCTTAACCTTTGACCCGGGCTACAAATCCAATCTAAGTCATTATACATACACTTGGCTATAGTGGAAACACTTAGTGTGGTCGCTTCGAATGCATGCCGTTTGCGGCTTGCATGTCGGATGAATTGTTTGATAGTTTTTATGTCTATTATCTATTTCTAAGTTAAAAGTACCATAGCTATCTCGCCTACAGGATCCTAATGATATGTGGTATAAACTATTTAAAAAGTGCAAAAGAAACATTTATCTACAAATGCTTGTTGTTATTAGCATATAGAATGATACTTAGCAAAACTCAATCGTTTATTCGGTGTGGTAGTTTTTTTTATATTCTGCATTTTAAACGGGTTTCGCCAGCACATCTTTCTATCTTGTTCTGGGTCTTCCATCTGGGCTGTCATGTCATTTTTGATCAGTAACGAATATATTAATGCATCAAATAATAATCACAATTCTTGGAGTCACAAATTCCCACAATCTATTAATGTCAACACTGTCACTGATGGATATGCAAAGTAATTGGTGTGCATTTGTCGTATAAAGTACGGGTGGCTTTGACGTTGCCAACACATTAATGAATTCTCGGAATATTACAGGCAACACGCTATATAATTATAATAAGTAATACGTGAACACGTATTATACGTTTTTAAGGGAGGTAAGGCATAACGGGTTTCCTATTCAAATTTGTAGCTGCCCGACTGGGGCAGAGGACCTCCACCTTATAGAAGCCACTGTAGCCAAATGTGTTCCTACGTGGTGAATAAGGTTTTCAGTAATGAGATCCTTGGGGAAGTGGGAAAATTGTTATATTGTGTTGGCAGCAGAGGGATTAGTCCCATTATGCTGCCAACACAGTATAACTATCCGAAAACAGAGTGGCAACGCGCAAGTGATACTTCGGTATAGTAAGCGTAAATAGGCTGTGGTAACCGTTTTTCATTGGGTGGGCTGTATGCTTGTTTGTCACTCTTATTGTATAAAAAAAAAGTATAGTCGCGTAATTTTTCTATTTTTTTTTATATAACTCTTTTATCTATTCTTGTAAGTACTTGTACAATAATGTGTATTGTAATCAGGAGATGTAACGCTAATTAAATACGTTACTATCACCACGCCTAGAATTCTCATGGGGTAGGTAGAGAGACTACAGTGACAGATTTTACTACATATGTTTTGGTAACATCAAAGTGAATCAAAAATTAGAAGTTTACATCAAAATGAAGAGATTAAATCATGCCTGAAATCCTGCATGAAGGACGGCAGCAGGTTCTTATTACATTAGTACAATTATATATATATATATATCTCTACGGTATGAAACAATTTTTCACCCCTCTGTCTACCTTATGGAAGGAAAATGTAATATCCTAGCATATTACATATTTCAAAATAAATATTTCATTCTGAATAAAATATATTATAACAAACAAGCACACTTTATCAACTAAGAAAATATGTAAAAAAATATATTCCTTGTTTATATTTGACGGACATTTCTGCTAAAGATTCTGTTAATATCAACATTATATCACATCAGTATCAGTTGTCTGCAAATTGCACAGCTTAGCTGTTGGGGATTTCAAATGAACTACGAGAAATGAATCTTGAAGTGAAACTATAAAGACATTGCCTGAAGTAGATTAATTGAAGCACTAATGAAGGCACTAATAGAACGAGGAATATTGAAATTTTTTTTTTATAAATACATTTGCTTTAATTGGCTATACGAATATTTATATATGAGCTGTGGTGGCCGAGTGTTTTAAGCAATCACCTGCAATGTTAAGGATGCAGGTTCTGACCCAGGCAGTATTTCATAGTGAGGAATTATTTTCGAGAATAAATTCAAATACGAGCCGTGTTGGCCGAGTGGTTCGAATACTTTACTGAAACACACCCATTTAGGTCCTTTTTTAGAAAGGCCCTAAATGGGTAAGCGTACAGATATAAAAAAACCATTCCTTTATAGAAGATTCCCTTTAATATGTAGTATTCACGCTAAAATAAACACACAACTTTAGGTCTGTCGTCAAAGGATATTCAGAGAAGCGTACGTTTTGCTCCTAACAAGAAATTGCATGAACAAAACTCACAAGGATTCCGAAGTGATTCTGAAAGGCCGACATATAGCATTGTTACTTTACAAGATCGTGGTATTGTGCGTGAAAATTGGATTATACATATATTGTTACGTACAAAGGAACTCAGGATCTGAACCCAATATAATAGGTATGGGTTTGTTTGAGAGTACTGGTTTGTTTACTTACATGGTTAGGATAAGAAAACAGACGATCAGACGGATTGTGTACGTGCAATATGTTTGGCTGTAAAAGGTGCTTATGCTACGCCGTAGCGCTACGCTTGTGCTACGCTATCATTTTCATTCAGTTTGTAGGCGAGCCTGTCAAAATTTGTCTTATTATTTCGTTACGACGAACATTTTTGTGAAGTCAGTGATCTGTTTTAGACATGATACTGAGATCCTATTCATTTGAATAAATTAATTCGCCCATCCTGTGGGAAACAATAGATCCGATTCTAAATAAGGCCATCGTAAATATTTGCTGATACTCTTTATTAAACTTCCATTTTATTTATTTACTCTATTAATTGTTTGTTATTTGATTGGTAAATGGTTATAGAACAATTTTCAAGAAAATTGGATTTGTACCAGTTGCAAAGAGAAATGTGTATAATATATAAATGCGTTGTAAGATTCGTAAGATAGATGTGACTGGCCAGTGTTTTTCCATTTTATCCAGTTTTTATGGAGTAGGATTAGTTCTGACTTCGAAGCTTGAGGTCGCGGTATAGAATCCCGCTGAGTCCGGATATTTGGGTAATGTATCATTATATATATTAAATAGGTATGTATATTTATCTTTGCGTGGAATTCCGAAACATTACCCGAGACTCACACTCACTCCCTCACAACCAGCTTTATTTTTATAAAGCAATTCAATGTGAGCGTTGGTTGCACAATGCAGAGGTCAAGTAATGTTCCCCGATACATATTTCATGGGCTGCCATCATACGTGACCTAAAAACGGGCTGAAAGGAAATGTCTCCAATTAAAAATTGACGGTCGTCAGCCATCGTTGCGAGCAGCTGTAACATGGATGAATGAATGAAACATAGAATATGGTAATTCAAATATTTTTTGGAATAAAGATTGAAATAAATATTTAAAAATGTAATAAAAAAGGAATAAAGAAGAAGTGTGAATAATATTTTTTTTATTTCGCTCAGAGAATTGGCATGATCTTAATTAAGTAGTTTTCTCAGTTATTGTTTTTCGGATGGCACTTATTTATAGCCTTTGATAAATAGTTCGTGTAAAATTCGTCACATATTTTTTTATAAATAATAATAATAATATATCCTCACGCCTTCCTTTTTATAAAGATATCAAAATTTGTTCGGAAAAACGATTACATATTCTAAATTATTCTGTACAGGTCACATCACGAGATATAGCTAAAATAATACTGAATATACGAGTGGCGTCATGTTTATTTTCCTCTTATCGGGTGTAGGCAAAGATAGGGATGATAATATATTGATATCGATCAAAATGTTTTCGTGTGACACAATAAAGAAAATTTTCTTTGCTTTAGAGCCGTGGTGGCCTAGTGGTTCGAGAAGTTGCTGCGACGCAACGGTCGCAAGTTCGAATCCCGACTGTACCAATGAGTTTTTCTGAACAGTGATTAGTCACACCACGAGCTTTACGGTGAAGGAAAACATCGAGAGGAAACCTGCATACGTCTGAGAAGAAATTCAAAGGCGTATGTATAGTCGTGCTTGAGTAACGGCGATGGACTAGCCATCTGTCACGTTGGCACCTAATATACCTCTGGCGAAAAGTGGGTGTGTGGGTATTACCTATACACCTCTGCCTACCCCTTCGGGGACCCTTGTGGGAAGGCGTGCGGATATATGAGTCTTTATACAAATGGCTCCCATGAAAGCTGCTATCCTGAATGCAGGATCGTAAAAGTGTTAAAATAAATATTTCAATTCCTATAATAAATAGAAAAAAAAAAAGGACTTGCAGGGTCAATGCAAGCATCGATATGATAAAACAACAAGATGCAAACATCCATAAGTATAGGTAATACCCACCCACCCACTTTCCGCCAGAGATCTAATAATGATTTATATATTTAGTATATTAAGCATTTAAGGAATAAGTACAATTTAAATAGTATTCAGAGAAAGAATTGGATCTTTACCACGTCGCACATATGTATTTGAGAAATAGACCTGGATAATTGATTCGCAGTGATAAATCGCTGCCAATCAATCCACATTTTATTGATCGTTTCTTTTGAGCTATTGTCGTGAGTTTGAAGACGTTATCGTTAAAGTTTTATAGTGCGTAATTTAAAGCGAGATTTGTAAATACGTAAGTTTACACTGTAGTTTAAATTGTTCTTTGATCCCTTCATTAACGAATACATGCTTTAGGTTTATTGACGGTCTATACAATATTCGCTTAATAGTATTCAAACCTGTTTTGACAAATAATCTTACTAATAATGTTGATGTGAATTCAATCCAGTAACACATATCCCTAGATACGTCGTAGATTGGCTTAACGGAATTGGATGAAACTTGGCGCAGAGATAGATTATTTCATAATCTCTATGCTATTTGATTCAATTATTGAGCTTTTCTAGCATTCCTATTTAGCTGGATTAACGCATAGAAAATGTTTTATTCAAGGGATACAACCAATATATTATGAACGTATTAAATTACCTTGAGAAGAGCAAACACTGTTTTACTTATATCAGATCTAGACAAATTGGCTGCAAACACTAATCGAACAAGTGAATATTTGCTTAAAATGCAAAGTCACAAACGAGGCAAACTATATAACTAAGTCTTAAGCTATAGAAGTATGATTATTCATATCTATGATTCAAAACAACTTGTCGATACTGAGACGAAGACTCGACAATGGAAATGTCGATAGGACGGTACAGTTTTACGCACTAATGAGCGTGAGCGTACATAATGAATCACTGTTGACACCTAACCCCCGCGATACAGACTCGTAAACATGAATATCGATATTTAGCTGTATTTAATTTTACATCTCATACATGTTTACACAGATTACAATAAGGGTCGAGGACCGTAATGAAATTCCGGTCGCTCATTCTAACTTTACGAATAAATCTCGAAAAACAATGAACGGATTTCAATGCAGTATGTATTGTCATAATTTTAAAGAATAAAAACAACAAGAGTGGCAAACAAGCATACGGCCCAACTGATGGGAATCGGTGACCGTACCGTACAATTGCAAGGGATGCATATGTTTCGTGTAACCTTATGAATTGATAGATACAATTACATTTTATTAATTGAATTTGAATAGCAGTAAATTAAACAATAATATTTAACTCTGCAACTTGAAATATTAATGGTCTCTGTTAGTGTATTTGTAAGTCGAGGCGGCGGTAATCGCCTTCTATTAAAAATACCGCATACTAAGTGATATGAAAACATGAATATTATCATATCATACATAGATCAAATAAGTCTTCTCCATAATACACACTTACCGCCAGTGCCAGGTTATCATATCACAAATCTTATGGACTAGTACATAAAAAAAAGGTTGTTGGCGGGCTCACGGGCACGCGGGCTTTTTTAATCGCATTGGTCGTAAAAGTTACACATGCCTCTTTGTTGTTTGTATCATGATAATATAGGTAAATTTTAGCAAACATCATAGTTCATCATATATACACATATATGTTTTTAACGCAAATCGCTATATAACAACTTCTGTATATAGATTTTTTAATTATCATGCTAAGGTGGCTTAATTGTAAGCAGATCGCCAGATAGGAATTCGTTATTTCCAACTACCGACATCGGCAACACCCGGGTATCACTTACCCCTTACCAATCCCGCAAAAAATCCCTTTAAACTTTGACGGACTACATACTTTTTGGAGAAGCTTCGTTTTATTCTCTATTTTAGGCAGATTTATCTCGAAAAAACTCTTTTGAATCTCTTACCTGTTTGGCGCCAACATATTCCTTAACCAGATCAGAAATAATAAATAATAATAATAATAAAACTTAATTCAATTTTTTTTTACAAATTAATATCTGGCCCCCACGCTAGGCAGTGCCTGTCCCGTGGGGGAGACTAAATATACTCAGAGTTTACTTTCATAACTTATTAAAAAACCTTAAGTCAACTTTGTGACTTTTAAACTAAGCAGTGTTGTATTACAGCAGAAACTTCAACAGAATTAATCTTGACTTTTAGATTAATTTGGTCTGCGAACGTTCAAATCCGAGAATATTCGTCTTCATCGTGGGCTTAAAATACAGAAATTCAATGAATTATACAACAACTTGATTCATATAAATACTTGACAAGAATTTTTAAAGAAATACTCTATCATAATAGAAAACAAAAGATTAAGCTGACTGCATTGTACAAATTATTAATAAAATAAATTATTTTCCAAATCTTTGTGTCTAATTAAAGAAAACGAATCACCGCATGATGAATCGTACTCTGAAATAAAATCTCATCCATTGTTTCGTTGTTTATTCTTTACATCGAGTTCTGCTTCCTCTCAAGGGTTGAAGTGGGCCGTCCCGACAACGGGGCCAAGAGTTGTCAACGATCTCCGCAACATAACTTGTTTTGAGTGAAATAGAATTTTCCTATTACCATTCACAACTATTGTTCCAGGCTTTGCGTTATGAAAGTTTTTTTTTACTGGTTACTTAGTCTTGCGGCAGTAGTGAACTTAGTCGCAAAGACATACATTTAAGAAGAGTAATGAAAATGAGAATATAACGTTTTCATCGAGCAGTTGCCTGCGACGCAAAGGTCGCAAGTTCGAATCCCGACTGTACCAATGAGTTTTTCTAAACTTAAGTACAGTGATTAGTCACACCACGAGCTTTACGGTGAAGGAAAACATCGAGAGGAAACCTGCATGCGTCTGAGAAGAAATTCAAAGGCGTATGTATAGTCGTGCTTGAGTAACGGCGGTGGACTCGCCATCTGTCACGTTGGCACCTAATATACCTCTGGCGGAAAGTGGGTGTGTGGGTATTACCTATACACCTCTGCCTACCCCTTCGGGGACCCTTGTGGGAAGGCGTGAGGATATATTATTATATTTATTATCATTGTTTACAATAAAAGCTGCACCAGATGAAATACAGCGCTGCAGCAACCATCTGTCACGATGTAGTCGACCTAATGGTTATGATGATACTGTACTGTATGTAGTTGCCATCCATGTTACGGTGGGGTGGCTGATGTTTAAAGTTACCTGTGAAAGGAAAGAAAATTTTGCGGATTTAAGCCCCGATGCACCTTCACAGAGATTTTCTAAGTTGAGAGAGAATTACTTAGAATAAGATAAAAATATCGTATCGTATCGTAAAAGCACGTATACTACGTTTGAAAAGAAATTCAAAAATATAAAGTCATGTCTGAAACATGGCGACATACCTACTTGCTAACTGGCCCGTTAAAACTTAAATATATATATGGCAAACAGGGAATATTCCCCTTCTTTACTTCTTTCCAAGAGTTTTCTTTGTGGGAAAGCATGAAGTCCGTCATTATTTTAACTGTATATTACATCTTCACGCCTTCCCACAAGGGTCCTCGAAGGGGCCGAAGGATAGTAGGCCAAGTGATTCGACTAGTTTGTCTGCAACACATACACTGCGTGTTCGAAACCCGACTGAACTAGTGAGTTTTTTCCACCACCAGAGAGATTAGTCACACCACAAGCTTAACGGTGAAGGAAAACATCGAGAGGAAACCTGCATACGCTTAAGCAGAAATTCAAAAGGCGTATGTATAGCCGCGTGAATAACAGCGATGGACTCACCATATGTCACGTTGGCCCCTAAAAATATCTCTGGCGAAAAGTGGGTGTACGACCTATACACCTCTACCTGCCCCCTCAGAAGGCCTGCCCCCTTCCCTGCCTCCTTGTGGGAAGGCGTGAGGATACTACATTATCTCTAGGTTCATAAAATCTTGTAATCCAATAATGACAAAGAAGCCGTAATCCCACGTTTGTATTAACTATAAATGTAAGCTAGTATATTTACAACAGGATCAATTATTATCTGAGCTAAAAAGTTTAGAAAATATAAAAGATCGAGAGAAATCTCGTATAATACTTGGAAAAATATTTTGTGTTGAAATAGTAGCTAGTAGCGGTAGCTACTAATACATTAAGATATTTTTTGGTGAAGCACATATAACTGTTTCTGGCAGTTTCAAGCAATGGTTCAGATAGAAGATGTTTCCTTGTGCTGCTAATCTATCTATTCTCTGGTCAGCAACACTCGAACAGTGGCCGAAAGATCGGTTGACCACGGAAACCGCTTATAAAATACGACAAGCATGAAAACACATGTTCTGCGCGTAGTACAATGATTAAATCTATACATTTGAAATGATGTGCTAATAAAACAACTACCGCACGCCCAACGTAAAGATAAAATAACTAACATTAATCCCCGGCAAATGATACAAACTTTTGACATATTAATCTGTTTACTATGTTCAGAGTGCATTTTAAACGCGTATCTGTCTGACCGCATATGCAGGGTCAATCGATTTTATTAATTATAGCAGCCGGTGAACGGCCGACCGACGCCACTATGCATACAATATCTAGGGCAGTTCATGGAAGCGGGCGGCGGTGGTATAATACAAACTTAAGCCTGATACATTAACACTTATTTTCTGAATAACTTAATATATTGGTACAATTCTAGCTAAGTATATCTTTATTAATATCGTAACCTTGAAAATGAAATATATGTACATGTTTCTGAGTAAATAACGGTTTCATTAAGTTTTGGAAGCGTAGATTATAACACACGCTAAGGCGATCCGTATGTTATATGTTTAATGTTATGCGTGCGTATTGCTCTCAACCTACTAATATTCTAGTCTAGAAAAAAATTGCCCTCTATTATCTCTGCCTACCCCGTTAGGGACACGGCGTGTTGATATCTACGTATGTATAAATGTTATAAATATGTACTAAATATTATAAATGCGAAAGCTTGTCAAAATGTTTATTCTTCTTCAATAAAAATGGCACAGAGATAGATGTATTGTTCCAGAAAAAAAAATCTAGCAATGAAATCAAATGTCACGCGGGTAAACCGTCCGGGAACAAATTCTATCGATATACATATGCTGCCATCTGTTGCTCACTGGCAATACTCCAACAGATGGTAAACATATTTGTGCAATTCGAGTAGTTTAGCGAGTAAAAATAAATACGATTATCCAGTTGGTCTGATGGTGAAGTAGTAAACTTACTGCAACAAAGGTTTTGAATGTTGTTATATTTTTTTATTTGATCCAAATTGCAAGAGGAATAGCATCACCAGTATTTGCCGTTGAGATTGGGATATGATCATGGGGCTCTTTCACCTGTTGTACACGAAGAACGCGTGTCGTTTGATCGCTCTCCTCTGGTGACCAGAAGGTTGACACATGTCTTAAACTAAGAATCAGCACTGATATTTCGCGTGGCAATTCTCCTTTTTGGCACCCCCACGCTTAACAACGAATTGGGACAAGTTTTTTAGTTGTGTAGTTACGTAAATCTTAGTTTGAATATAGTTGTTCATAGAACAAAAAAGAGCAAATAAATAAAAAACAAAGCTTAAATGTTATAATATAAATTATAAATTAGCAAAGCTCAAAACTGTTATTACATAAAAAAGATATACTTTACATAATATAAATAAAAAATACTTTGCTCTTGTACTTTGTAATTGTTTTGGCACAAAAATAAACGTAACGATGACATTCGTAGAAGTTAAAAACTAGTCGTCTTGATATTTTCCTTTTCTGAATTTTACTCTTTGTCTGAACACCTTGTCTAGACGTGGCAAAGTGATACGAATGGTTCTAGCAAATAAAGCTACGATTGAGGTACATTGGAATGTATACATGGATCCTTTTCACAGAAAGTGCTTTCGAAATATTACTACTATACATTTTATATTAACAATAAATATTTTTAAGCGAGTATTTAATGAAGTATGAGCATCCCAATGCTAGTAATGTAAACATCATTTTCAATACAAACTATTTTGTAGAACGGGTTAAAACTGCACGACATGTTATTTGTATTTACGCCGGTAGTATAAATGTCAAATAAATTTCAATATGAAACGAAGAGAGACTACGTTTATATCTAAAGTGGATGTATTTGCTGTACATATAAACACGAGGGTTTTATAATGACTGAATTAAACACGCCTAATGAGGCATAATCAAAAGTCGCAGTCGCAAAATTTGGAGATCGATATCGCGTCGTTCTGAATCGCTATGGAGGAATTTCCCTAAAATAATCATTGAATTTGTAAGTAAATTGCCTAAATCCGATTACTCTTTACACACACAGGAAAAGGACATTCCATTTCAGATTGACTTTTTTGACCTGTTTGTTTTATTAAAATTCTTCATACATACATACATATCCTCACGCCTTCCCACAAGGGTCCCCGAAGGGGTAGGCAGAGGTGTATAGGTAATACCCACACACCCACTTTCCGCCAGAGGTATATTAGGTGCTAACGTGACATATGGCGAGTCCATCGCCGTTACTCAAGCACGACTATACATACGCCTTTTTTTGAATTTCTTCTCAGACGTATGCAGGTTTCCTCTCGATGTTTTCCTTCACCGTAAAGCTCGTGGTGTGACTAATCACTGTGCTTAAGTTCAGAAAAACTCATTGGTACAGTCGGGATTCGAACTTGCGACCTTTGCGTCGCAGGCAACTGCTCGAACCACTCGGCCACCACGGCTTCTTATAAAATTCTTCAATGTTAGATATATGCTCGCTCAAGCTCAAATTAAAGTAATAGTAACGAATAAACGTAATTATTATAATAACAGTACAAAATTGAAAATAAATAAAAATCTTGAATAATTCACCTAAAATATATTCGTTTCTACGTAATTCTTCTATTATCTCTTCTTTATAAAATATCATTTGCAGAATAAACCTCTTTCAAATAAAAAACTATTTCGCTATACCTCTTATACCAATATGACAGAATGAAACCCTCCACCTTTTTTATGAATAAGTTAAACTTTAATTTTTCCCTCTTTCAAACTCACAGTTTTATACCTCCTTGGTTTCTACCTTTCATACCTTGAAATATGCCTGCAATCAAATTACATACATATCTACAGCTATCTGAAACCTGTATCAAGCTGCATTAGTCAGTCCTACGAATATCAGAGAGCAGTTTAGCGTTCACCTGTCCATCGTAACTGGCTTCAAAATTAGATTTGTATGGATAATTGGAATGCTGATGCGAATTCGCTTGTATAACTTGACAACAAAGATATTGAAGGAAAGTTCATTTCAATTCCAATGTGTTGCTTCTAAAACTGTGCTTGTTGGTTGTCACTAGCATGTTCAAATAAGCAGGCTACTTTATCCAACTAACTGTGGAGTTCGGCTCAACTAGTCTTCTATGTCTGTTTTCGGCAGCCTAATACTGCCAAAGAATACAATTATATTCATATACAGTACATATTATATTTTCGCTTTAAATTCTGTTTTTAATATTTCACACCGACTTACAATTCAACTTTGCATAGGTATAAGAAACAAGTAGTCGAAAATATATATAGGTGTCAACATGACAGATTGCGAGTTGGTCTCCGTCTGTTATACACGACTTCAGTGATTTTAAGTGAGTGCAAAGCACTTTGAGATTCTGATGTTGAGAGCTTCCTTAAAAAATAGTGGTGTATTAAATCAAAGTCTAAAGCTCAGAAGAAACTTATTGGCTTAAAAACCTGTAGCTGTAACATAGCTTGTGTTTATATATTGCATAAAATTGGACTTTACCGGAAGAAGAAGGGCCGCGTCGCTACAATCTCTACACTCTCTCCTATCTCTATAAAATTGTGGAATAATTCCACACGAATCATGTTTCCATATTAAACCAAAAACCTGCACTAAGCAAACGAACCTTTTTTCTCTTGTTGCATGTTCCGAGAACTTTTCTTCAACGAGTACCTAATGTGCAACTGAACCTGCAACTTTTAGCCTTATAAACAGGTCTGTGTCACAAGGCTACGAATGAAGCTCATCACATTTAACTAACGTTATCTGCAATCGTTGCGAAGCGACGACTGCAGTCCGAATTTGTTGAGAACATTTTCATTATTTAACACCGACTGGCTTTATAAATGATTAACATTATCGTTTGGTTGATTTATTCATTCCTTTTTTTATTATTCAATAATTAACATGGCATACAATGCGAATTACACCAATAGACAGTTTATATGTAAATAAAAGTATTGATGCTAATTTACTTCGGGTTCAAAGCGTCGAACTTCGTGATTTATATGTGCTAACTTGTCAAATACCGAGTTTCCGGTATTCGGTTGCTGACACCGGCATTAAAGGAGTGACATCGTGCAAAATGTACGTGCCGGCAATGTTATAGATGGATTACGTACTTACCTGACGCCATCTTTTTCAGTATAACAGGGGGAATAAATAGTGCTCAAATATCATTTTTGTTTTTGAGAAGTCTATGAGTTGCAAGCAAAATGAAACAAGTTAGCATCCCGTAAGAGAACTCGTTAATTGAATGAATGGTCGTGCATCAATTGTTTTTCTTCTGATGACATTTCAATTTCGCGCCATAATGCATTTATGGTACGCGTCAGTTTTACTTATTATTACTATTGTCTATGGTATCTGATACGACACTTCAGTTTTACATGCCGCAATCACTTTCATTAGACTCGTAGGTATATCTATCTCTTCATGCATACTTCCAACTAGTACTCCTTCGCGTGTCCGCAGGACTTTCGGTCAATTTGGTCCGTTGGGGTAATCGGCAATTAATTTCAAGTGGGTTCCTGGATTTAAATGATTGTTTTTAAAAATTTTCAATTCCCATACTTATTTGCCCCATAAGGAACTCAAAAAAAGGTGGCATGAGAATAATGTGCATTTATTGATGCCCAACACATATGTATACTGTCACGACTATATGCTTTTAACCGTCATTTTTTTTATCACAACGTTTGCTTCCTCTTTCGTGTAATCTCGTTATCTTCTATTTTTTTTAAAACTGGACTCACAAAAGAAAAATATAGGAGCAAAATCTAGAAGGCCGTGCCGAGCATTACATAGCGAATTCTTCACAATTTATTACACTAAGGTTCAAGTTTATTTATTTAATATTATCTAAAGCTATATTTCAAGCAGTACAAGGCCGAAATAGGGTAAGTTGTTATTTTTTTACATACTTAGTTTGTTGGTTTATTGTGTTTGTAATATTAAATATCTTACAACGATATAATTTCCAGTCAGTATTACGAACGTAATACTTACTGGTGAGAGTCGACTGGAGTACTTGTGCAATTAAAACTAATAAGGAGCCAAACTTACTATGTAATTTTAGAGGTACTGACCCAATTGACCCATTGTTGCTGAAAATTGTTTCAGTGATGAATATTCAGCAAGTACGCGTCACTTGGCGCCCAATCAATATATTAATAAAGGTAGGTGTGCCCTTGACAAACTGTGCAATGTTTATCTTCGATAAAGCGAGCAATTTGGGTGCTACAGATTAAATATCATGCCATTACGATTAATTAATGTCCAGTGAACCGGCGCTAATTACGAATACTTGCCAGCTATTGTAATATTGGAGCCAATTGACTTTATCAATGGAGAACACTTTGCTGGTTGATAGTTGGCTCAATTTGGTTCAAAGTCACATTGTGTGTCTTAAAGTGAATACTGGATAAATATTTAAAAATATTCGCTTTCATCAAGTATTGATCCACCATTATTTTCGATCAAATTTGATATTTTTTAAGCGAATGAGGTCCTGTATTTAAATGAATTAACTACAAATTATAAGGTTGCAATCCTTTGAGGATGTAATTACAATCTGAGCGATTTCAATTACATCCCCCATGTATAACTAGAGCTCACGTGCGTATGTAATTTGAATTAAATGAATGTATGTTATTAAGAGTACTCGAAACGGGCATGACTCGAGCATGTAAGAAGAGACTTATAAATGTGGTCGAAGCGAAAGAGGTATGCAAGCCTAGTCTACTCTAGTCTCTATTCTCTCTGCCTACCCCATTAGAGACTTGGCGTATGTATGTAATTTTAAGATTTTTTTTTCTAAATTTAAATGCATACGTAAATAATCTTAAATATAATTTGTATTGTAGGTAAACATACTTACGTCTAAGAAGCAATTCAAAGACCAGCATCCGTCATGATGGCACTTTACAATATTATATGTCTAGGGAAAGTTATATGTTATTATGCCTATGTCTAGTTCTATCTGATTCCTTTGTATAGTTAGCCAAGGTGTACATAGATGTTGTTTGAAGAATAAAAAATCATAATCATCTGACCATTGAACTAAACTGGGGATGAGAATAATAAATGGTTTGCTTTGGTCGTTGACAGCTGAGCACTGCGCGGTCAAAAGTAATTCGGAAAAATTGCTCTGCTTAGCGATCTGTGAACACTGAGCGGGACTGTTATGTAGACACAATAAATTGTTGTCAGATACCAGCTTTACAGGCCATCGTTGGCATTTTGCGAAGCGTACACTAATGAACTTGTTAGTACACTGTTAACCTTTATGGCGATGTAGTGGCATGAAACAACCGAAGGCCATTAGGCAAGGATAATGACTTGTATACGTCAAAATATATACTTACTTCATTCGTAGTTATGATTTTCAGTTTTCACAAGAGCTTGCAGCCGTGTAGTAGCCACAAACCCACTTTTCGGCGAATAGACTTTCCTCAAAAATAAAGACAAATCTCAATTTAAAATGATGGGTACAGTTGTACCCGCAGTTACTATTGTCCTTCGAAGACTTAGTAATAGTAATGTCGAAATGTTCATAAATTTTCCCGTGTACCCAATCACTCAGTTTCAAAGGATGACCCTTAAATATTATAAGAAGTCGGTATTTAGATGGCTGTTTCAGAATCAATTGGTATAATAGGTCCGAGCCAGGAAAATGTTTGTAATTTCCCCAAGGACGACACCTCGTTGCTAACGTACCTACGTAATTATTTGGGATACTGATGTGCTGGAACACCATGAATTTCCTCTTTTAGTGCAAATTGTATGTGTAGGTGACATCAACATATGGGTGCGTGTTTTTACGGTATTTCAAAGAGCACAATTTCTTTGCTTTATAAATCGAATGCTGTGTTACTTTATTCTAAAGTGTAATACTATCTTGGAAATACTTTCACCAAGATTTTGGTGCTGCCTAAAAATGTAAGTGTTCTCAGAAATTCAAATGAGTTTCATAGTTTCGCTAGTGTATGTATCATGAAAAAAATTGTTCAGTAAAAATAAATACATTACTCAGGACATCCCACGCAAATGAAACAAGTCTTAAACTTACTTGTATAGATAGATATACTCATTTGGAGTGACGTATGTTTGTTGGGTAGCGGTGTGTTTCTGAGGTGAGTATGTTCTTTATGAAGGCTTCCAAATCTCCACATGAAACGTACGTGTTGGCAGAAGCAGGACACAGCTGGACTTTTAATCCCATACGCTATATAGCACAATAACACTCAGCAAAGGTCTACTACGCGCGAGTGGAACCTTTGGTATTACTAGCGTGCCTAGGCTACTGTAACCGCATCAGGCAAACCGTACACTTGTCTACACCTTTGTAGCATAAAATATATTACATAAAAAACTTTTCCTAATCGTTCCGCAGTAGTGCGGGAATAGTTTCCTAGTAATTCACGTATCAATCCAAAGCAATGTTTTAGAAAAGATAATACAGGATTGGATGTAGTACTAAATTGTATTTTACACATATCATCACGCCGAGTTACTCACAGAGGCTAGGCAGAGTAGAGAGCAGTTCTATCTAGAATTACATACTCCTACGCTTCGGCTACATTCATCAGTCCCTTCCTACGTGCATGCTAGTTTCGAGTACATTTGACAGTGTTTCAGGAGAACAGTCTAAGAGGATTTGTTCCTACTAATCTTTTTTGTGAATGTCAAGGATACCTGAAATCGGTGGGCATGTATAAAGAGGAAGGGATTAACGTAAATAAAGTGAAAAAGGTTACAGACCTAGAAATAATTGACGCTCTACTCACTCATATTTGCCGGTGAGAGACTCGGCGTGATACTTTATACTTAACGACAACGGCCTAATTTACACACGGTCGGCAACGAGCGAGCGATACGCCTGGTGTTGCAAGATTCGAGTAACCGCTTAAAAATTATAAAGAGATTGACGAATCTTAAATTCACTTTATGTACCGGGCTCGATTATAAATGAATACTTCTTAATCCAACAGTTTTATAAAGCTCTAGTCTTCTTCTAGCCTTTAAGAATAATACCCTTGAGTTGAAGTTTAAATTTTTTATCATCTTGAAGTCGTTGGCGAGGATGTACAGAAACTTTTGCATTTTTAACAAGTTTAGGAACTCAATAAAGTGGGTTAATACATTCTATTAGCACAAAATCCACCGTATTAATTATAGAAATAAGCCAACCTAATTCTGAGTACTTTGTTAGATATTTAACAGCATCCGTCACTGACGGTAACGTTATTATTCTCAGGTAAGTGGCATTCATACAACTCTATGTAGTATACACGAACATCAGCCGCCGCGCCGCGCCGAGGGACATCTGTCAGTGCGGATCTCGTAGCATTGTATGAATTTTGTTAAATTATTAAATAAGGCGTCGTCCAAATTTGCTCGCCTAATTAGTAGCGAAACATGCTGTACATAGTCTTTTAATATTTATATCACATGAAGGTTTTTAATTTAACTTTTTTTTCTGAACAGCGGTGGTAATAAAGTAACTCTTTATGTAGGTATCACAATGTGGTGTGACACAAAGTGAAGGAAAATGCCGTGAGGAAACTAGTTTACGTATAATTAGAGTTTATTGATATATAACACCTGTAACGCTGCTCCGGGATGTTATATCTCAAGAGAAATATGGGTGTTCTGGGACCCTTGCGGGAGGCGTAAAGATAAGAAGCTACTAAAATATTATGATAAAAGTTCCTACCTCCTTCATTATAACATTAAAGTACTGTGTTTTTACCCCTAACTTCCCAATATCGCGCAAATCGTTATTAAGTTGTAAATCACAATGGAGCGTGTCGAGACCATAAATTATGTGAAATTGCCGAGTGGAGTGTAGAAACTTGCCTCTTCTTGCCTGTCGTTTCCTTAATACTTTATAACAGAAACAAGACTGTTAACACACTGCTGCTGGCGGAGCTGGTATAATAAACAGGAATAAAATAAAAAATTAATTCGTTATATACGCTATTAGCTAAAGTTGCACTACTTGAACTAGTAATAAATGAATGAAAATATCGGGAAAAAACCTGCATACATTTGAGAAGAAATAAAAGAGAAAGAGAGAAAGATTAATTTTAAGAACGACTATACCATATTTATGTTATAGTTGAGCTGGAAAAACGGCTGTCACATTGGTAGCTTTTTTAGTTAGCTTTCAAAGATTCAAGGCAGATAGATCTATATTTACATACATAATTCTACTAACTGTACGTGTGTAAGTCACTGAACTCCTGTGAAGTGAAGTGAAGTCCTGTGAACTGAAGTCAATGAAATTTTATGTGTGTCATCAGGTGGATACGAGAATACTTTAGATTTGCAATTGGACCCGATAGGTAGCGCCACCATCGTATTGTTTCACCCGAGTGAAGCTGGGCGGGACAACTACTATGGATATAAATATTACGATACGATAAATGTTGTGTCATTTCCAGGAAACAACATTCCCCAAAGTAAAATAATTGTATGTAGTAGCGGTCCTGCTGCTTTCATAAAATGTATTAACGCCTAAAACTGAAATTATCATCTCGTTCGTGTGAGCAAGAGGGCGAAAAACGCGACATTGATGTAACTTATTCATTTCATTACTGAATTTAGATAAAGGTGAGGGTGGCGCGTAATTTCGTTTCCAATTTTCTGTTGTAACGAAGTGATAAAAACTCGTTATTATCGCTCGATTGTTTTAATTTAATTCGTTATACACCTCGCATATTTACTTTTTTCATACATGTTCACGCCATATTATAAGGGTTCCCGATAAAGTTGGCAGAAGTAAGATATGCTTAAATGCCAACGGACTGGACGGTGAGTCTCTCTCCGAGTCCCTCATGTTATCTTTCACCGTACAGTAGAAATGGAAGTGAAGAAAAAAAACTGGTACTTTGCGAAAATCCATATTAACCTTTTTCTGCTCACACTTTATAATTGATACAAAAAAGCAAATTAAAGATCTGCAGATGTTTATTTATGCAACAAAATGTGGTTTAAAACCTAAACTTACCAATAGCAGACTACATTTACAGATACAATTAACAATGTTCCTCATCACTGCCACGCGAAAGATTCCCAAAAACGGCTAACGACATTGTCACGTTGCATGGCAATGCCAAAATATATAGCCAGCCATAGCCAGCAATGTAAGGAGAGGTCCGTGAGTCCGAACAAGCTGCAATTAGTATCTTCTCGCCTTCGCCAGTCTGAAATGTCACGTGCTTAAGCTAGACACATACATTTGGCTAATTGAGCACGGTTTACAGACGAACTCTTGAATCTTGAGTGGTGTATTTAAGTTATTCATTGCCTCTCGAGTCTCAGAACTCTGTTATGTAGCTTCCACATTTTTTTATGTATGAATAATCTTTTTAAAACAAGTATCCATAACTAAACATCATATATACGTAATACGTAAGTAGGTTTTACGTAATACGTAAAACCTGCCTACGTCTGAGAAGCAATTCAATGGCGTATGTATAGTCGTGCTTGAGTAACGGCGATGCACTTGCCATCTGTCACGTTAACACCTCGAATATATCTCTGGCGGAAAGTGTGTGTGTGGGTACTACCTAATGTTTTAAATAAGAATATTCTTAGTTGAAACCTGATGTCAGTATTTAACATCTATGATTATGAAAAATTTAAACAAGTAAATTCTCATTACATCCTGTAAGGAAGTAGCTACGAGGTAAATAGGTTTTCGCAGGACTTAGTAATAACAAGTTTTAATTTGGTTTTGTAATCATTAAAATAGGTTCTATGAGATATCCCGGTTCAACCGTATTCACGAATAAAGCCCGAGGGTGGATACTTCATAGCTTTAATCTACGTGTTATATTCAATAATGAACAGCAATTCCATTGTTAAGCTTTAAGGAGGTAAAATCGCCTTTAAGGAATTATTAACAAAGAGTTTTGCACGCAAAAGCAATTCCATACAATTCTGTGAGTGAGTCACCTTCCGAATTCGTGTACTTTTAACGCGATACGGGGCAAAATTTAACTTTAATAATATCCATTGCTACATTTAACTGCTTTATTTAACAAAAGTCGTAGACAAACATACATCTTGATGGTAAGCAGTGATTCTTTTGTTTAAGAGATGAACCTCACGATTTTCATGACATTAACCCGATGGAATCAAAAACAAATACTGGAATTGTATTTCTCAATATTTCTTATTCAGTAGTCAATTGTTACTGTTATATGAAGCGACGTTTTATCGGTATTTGCGGTATGGAAAACATCGAGAGGAAGCTTGCATTTGTTAAACGAGAAATCAAAAACGTATTTAAAGTTGTGTTGTGTGAGTAAGGAAGATGGACTCGCCATCTGTCAAGTTGGCACCTAAAATATAAGTCCGGTGACCTACCCCTTCGAGGACCCTTGTGTGAAGGTGTGAAGATATTATTAAAAAAAAAAACGAATATTTTCTCTATTTCCGGGAAAATTGTGTAAACCAATACATAATAACTCCATCGTGATATAAGACTGCTTTCCCGTCTTGAAACAGGAAATGTCAAGACGAAGGCCTTTTGTTTTACGAGCCATGTTCATACAAGGTAAGAATACCTATATTTAAACTTTCGCGGAAATCTTAATCAACAGATTTATGCAACACGTGTAAGATGTAATGTTAGATAAATACCTTTTATTTCATGGAGGATCTCAGTTTCATAGCAACATTTTAAATGATAATAATATTTGTAAATAAGGAATTTTTTTTAAGCTACATAGATGTACCATGTAAGCTTATAATAATAATACATTCACACCTTAGACCTTTGGATGTGTGTAGGTACCTGGAGATACATGGATGGAAAGTGGGTGTGCCACTTTCCATCCATGTATTTTTAGGTGCCAACATGACAGATGGCGAGTTCGTCGGCCTTATTCAAAGCACGACTATATACATACGTCTTAGAATGACTTATCAAGCGTATGCAGGTTTCTTCTCGATATTTTCCTTCATCGTAAAGCTCGTGGTGTTACTAATCACTGTACTTCAGAAAAAGTAATTGGTACAGTCGGGATTCGAAATTGCAATCTTTGTGTTGCAGGCAACTACTCGAACCACTCGACCACCACATCATAATAATAATAATAAAGCCACCACAATCTGAAAGTATTACCATATTCAGTAGGAAAACTGTGATGGAATAAATTTTATCACTGATCGAATACGCTTTGGAGTAAATTCCAACTCACCCTCATGAGTGGTACAAAACCTTTAAAGTCTCATAACTTTAATTTCGTAACCTCGTTTAAAAGTCCGGTCTTGGGTACATAGCTTCTGGTTGCGTAGCTTGATGTCACGGGTTCGATTCCTGCTGAAGGTAGATATTTTTTCTGATGAACAGGGGTATGTGTACCAGTCTAGAATATACTGGACATTTATGTATGTATATCTATATATTAATTTAATATTTATGCACAATTAAAGTACAGTGGTGGACTTAATGCTAAAGCATTTTCTACCAGTCAACCACCCTTGACAGGAGAAACATTGAAGCGGGTGTGCACAGAAGGATTAGCTTAGGGATATGAAAAATAATGAATTATACAATAAATACAATATAAATAAATACAATATATCTTTATTTGTACGACTTTTTTTGTAGGAACTGAGTCAGAAATCATCAAAATTCTAAAAAGAAGATGACACAAAGTTCAAAAGCCACATAGACTAGGAGTAAGATAAATAAAATATTATCTAGATATACAGACCTACATACGAAAACGCAAAATGAAGTTTTGAGTCTGTTGATTATAGGATAAGAGTATTCGAAACCGACGAGCATGTATGAAGAGACTGATGAATGTGGACGAAGCGAAAGAGGTATGTAAGTCTAGAGAGAACTGGCGCTCTATACTCTCTGCCTACCCTGTTAGGGACTTGGCGTGATGATATGTATGTATGTATGTATGATTATAGGAGGTTGAACTTTCTCTCAATGACTAAAAATTTCGCATGGCTAGAAAAAAATATGTTTGCATTGCCATTCCAGAAATTACTTTTCTCTCACTAATTTAGTTACAGTTTTATTTAATCAAAACGCGCGCAGTGTTATTTTACAACGCGACTTAGCGATGAAGGTTTTTGGACTTTGTAATGTAGGTAGCATAGTCCATTTTACCAACTTTAAAGGAATTGTACGACAGTTTTTTACAAAATATAAGAAAAAAATTTAACACAGTTTGATACATAGGAGCTGTAGCAGCAAAATGATTTAAAATGGTATCTCCTACAGTATAAGGACTACATGATGAAACCCTACTAGTATGTACCAATGCGTTATTTTTAAGTTATAAGCAGAGATATATTTGTCAGCCGTAGAGCCGTGGTGGCCGAGTGGTTCGAGCAGTTGCCTGCGACGCAAAGGTCGCAAGTTCGAATCCCGACTGTACCAATGAGTTTTTCTGAACTTAAGTACAGTGATTAGTCACACCACGAGCTTTAGGGTGAAGGAAAACATCGTGAGGAAACCTGCATACGTCTGAGAAGAAATTCAAAGGCGTATGTATAGTCGTGCTTGAGTAACGGCGATGGACTCGCCATCTATCACGTTGGCACCTAATATACCTCTGGCGGAAAGTGGGTGTGTGGGTATTACCTATACACCTCTGCCTACCCCTTCCGGGACCCTTGTGGGAAGGCGTGATGATATATTATTATATTTGTCACACTATAAGTTTAAGAGTAAAGGAATAAATTGCGAAGAAATCTTAGTCTGTAAAAAAAAACAAATACCTATGGATTTCTTTAGTATCTTAAATTTGAGTGTTACTTGGCAGATCTTAATCAATAATATTCCAATATCAACATTAACACTATAATTTCAGCTAAAAATAACGCTACTGAAATAGCCCAACCTTGACCACGTGCCACATCCGTCTGCGGTGAACTAAATTACACCTCATTAATAGAAGGTTACTTATTTGCATCTTTATTCATAATTTACGATGGTTCTATGCTATAAAGGTTTATAAGGTCTATATATAGGTCTTTTTGATAAGACTAGTCCCCGAACGCTGAATTACGGCTTAAAAAATAGAAATACATTTTCCATGTATAAGCCAAGAATTCCCAAAAGGCATTATTTACATTAAGAAGGATAAGTTAGCCGCAATCTTTTTTATTCTTTTCTCTATAAGGGTAACACTTAGTAGTCTACCCGAGTCAGCAGTCCTAAATAAATATTCATTGTTTATGTTTTTATGTGTAATTTGGATGTCTGACTCTAACGACCGCCTAGCTTAGACTAGGTCAGAGATCATGAAAGTGAAGCTTGAGGCATGGCTCGATTCCCGCTGCGAGCAAAATGTATAATTATGATGAGACTATATTAGCTAAGTATGTATAAAAGTTGAATTGTTACTATATAGGATGATGCAAATAACCTATAAACGAGCTATCTAATGTAAAAATATTTTTCAATGAGTTTGGAAATTCGAGAGACTGTGTGCGTTCAAATAAACTCTGTCTCTTAACGCTATTTTTTATTCATAATGACGATTAATCAAGATATTATCATAGTCTTAGCTACTCAACGGAATTATTATATTTGTAGGACTTGCACATTATGAAACATAACTGTTATAATATCACTAATGGCGAAACATTGTATGAAAAAACAGTTTACATAGTTCTTAGATAAATAATCGGTTTTAGATATGGCGTCATAACAGTAATTTCTAGTGATATGTTGGTTTACGTCATCCTTTACGGAATGCCGCAATGAATGACGTCCAGAATGATGAACTAGATAATTTTTACAGAAAATAGCTTATCATCAGGTTTAAGCTAAATACCTAAAATATGAATCGTATCAAATTATGGCAGAGTGGGAAGGCGTGAGGATATATTATTTATTATTTTTATCAAAATATGCCACAACAATTATGTTTATTTTTCCTTCAAAAAATTACCTATAGAATACACAAAATCGAAATTTAAAGATTTTTTTTTATTGCCAACTTAAACATAAGAATGTACCTACTTTCCATCAGACTTTTCTCTTCACTGTGTTTCTATGTTGGGCATTATCAGATTTCCAATTCAATTTAACTTTGTAATCTCAAAACGTCATCGGTACCCACACAATCGCAAAAAGAAAATTTATTGCTTCATTTTAAGGCAAATCAGATTCAATGGTTATCTTTACTTATCCATGATAGGAACTTTTAACAGTCGTGTTATAATAAGAATCATAATTTATAGAATGGTGGTGGCCGAGTGGTTCGAGCAGTTGCCTGCGACGTAAAGGTCGCAAGTTCGAATCCCGACTGTACCAATGAGTTTTTCTGAACTTAAATACAGTGATTAGTCACACCACGAGCTTTACGGTGTAGGAAAACATCGAGAGGAAACCTGCATATGTCTGAAAAGCAATTCAAAGGCGTATGTATAGTCGTGCTTGAATAACGGCGATAGACTCGCCATCTGTCACGTTGGCACCCACTATCCACCAGAGATATATTTTAGGTGCCAACGTGACAGATGGCGAGTCTATCACCGTTATTCAAGCACGACTATACATACGCCTTTGAATTGCTTCTGAAGCTAAGCTTCTCTTTGAAGCAATGTATGAAGAGACTGATGAATGTGGACGAAGCGAAAGAGGTATGTAAGTCTAGAGAGAACTGGCGCTCTGTACTCTCTGCCTACCCCGGTACCCCGACTTGGCGTGATGATATGTATGTATGTATGTATGATATGTTTTTGTCACAGTGTGTAACTTAGCCCTGTTGTAATTTATAAAAGTAATGAAAAGGGTTCCACTTTGGCCGTGTCAATCCCATTATGTATAAAATCAACAAAATTTGTCTACGAATGCTCTGGGTTATAAAAAATCTCTACGTATTTGGTACCTACATTAATCAACAGAATTGAATTATGCACCAAATTAAATAAACTGAATTTTAAACGTGTTAACGGACTTTTAAAAACTGGTGGGTTATGATAAACGTTTGCCTTTCGCCACATCAAAGAACGACAAATATTAACTCTGGCCCATGTGTATATTTGAGTTCGAAGGTCATATTTATAAACATGTGTGAAAATCTTTATTAAAAAAAACCTTGTAACATCGCATCGTCATGTAATTTATAAAATTTCTCTAATTATAATTGAAATTAAAATACCTTCTACCTTTTTTAACATGCATGTTATCATGCCAAGTTCATCACGCAGTGATGTACGTACGTAAATACGTAGTAGACATAGGGAGTAGAGCGCTAATTCTGTAGACTTACAGACCTCTTGCGCTTCATCCATATCCATCGCCTGTCTGTACTATAGTAAATAAATAAATAAAATAAATATCCTCACGCCTTCCCACAAGGGTCCCCGAAGGGGTAGGC
The DNA here is from genome assembly GCA_016069955.1 of Drepana arcuata. Taxonomy (NCBI): domain Eukaryota; kingdom Metazoa; phylum Arthropoda; class Insecta; order Lepidoptera; family Drepanidae; genus Drepana; species Drepana arcuata. The sequence continues at coordinate 20,946 of JACCPG010006504.1, read as the reverse complement.
AGAGGTGTATGGGCAATACCCACACACCCACTTTCCGCCAGAGGTATATTAGGTGCCAACGTGACAGATGGCGAGTCCATCGCCGTTACTTAAGCACGACTATATATACGCCTTTGAATTTCTTCTCAGACGTATGCAGGTTTCCTCACGATGTTTTCCTTCACCGTAAAGCTCGTGGTGTGACTAATCACTGTACTTAAGTTCAGTGAAACTTATTGGTACAGTCGGGATTCGAACTTGCGACCTTTGCGTCGCAGGCAATTGCTTGAACCACTCGGCCACCACGGCTTTGTACTATAGTATTTACTACAAATAGTTTATTTACTGCATTGTTCATCTCATTATATGAGCCGTGTAACTAATGCTGTACTGATGAACCATCATTGAATGACCAGTCTATTGATATGCCCAAAATTAATTCTAGCTGTTGATGGAAAGTGTTTAAGACGAGCTGAATATATTATACAAAACATACGACCGAATTGACAAACCTCATCCTTTTTTGAAAACTGTTAAAAAGGGCTAAACAATACCCTGAAAACATGAATCCAAGCTGATGACATTCGAAAGAACTAACTGGATGACATTACACACTACCAAAGGGCTTAGATATCGTTGGTTTAACTGGAGGAAGCCGCATTCTACAGATCTAAGTTCACGACTGGACAACAAAAAAGCCGTGACACATAGACTTCAGAATTGGGAATTAAATTGATATGTACTTAATGTTAATGTTCGCGTGAGTACTATTAAGCAGGGTTAACGATAACGCTTTGAAGAGAAAAGTAATTCTTTCAGAATGAAAGTATATGTACTGTGTGTCACGCGACATAGTAATAATTTTAATTGAAGTTATTTTGTCACGTTCAAACATGTGTACATATCACAGGTGCACACTCATAGTTTTGTGTTACACGTCTTTTTGTACATCATATAAGTGATAACAATATGTCAAATGTAAATTAAATAAACTGATAGACTTATTAATGTAGATCAACTAATGGATCGAAAGATGAGCTTAGACTGCCACTCGACTATGTCTGCCTACCCCATACTCTTATGTCGTCTCGTGCAAGATTCCGAAAAAACTCTACAAATTAAATTTAATTTGATGCAGGTGCGACCACGGGGCACAGCTGGTATCAATACAAACAAGACAACAACGTTCGTACTTTTCCACTAAAGTAAAAGCCGCCTAGCTGTGATTGATGGCCAGTGAACCTGCTGTCCATTCCCCACAAGGTACCTTCTAATTGGTGCTCATCAATCATTCTTCACGTACCTGAAAAACTGGACTGTGGATATTCCAAGATACTTGTCATGAGAAGTGTACCATGCGGTGTGATTAATTAACAGTTTGATATTAATTAACGAAAATAGGGGACTACTTTGATTATAGTTGTTACATTGATTAATTTTCGAAGCAAAACAAGCGATGCCTCTACAAATGTTATTTTGATTTCAATTTTGAATTTCGTACTTAGCAAATGTAATGATTGTGTCACCTTCTTAAGTGTAGGTATTTGATAATTATTATTTAGGTTTCGCTCGCGATTTGGGATTACTACCTACTATTAATAATGTTGATTATTATTTAATAAAATGGAATTTCATAAATGTATGAAATTCCAGCACAGGCGGGCTGGAACATATCTCGCTCAGAGAATCAGCATCGCTACCCAGCGTGGCAATGCTGTGTCTTCTTGGCACGTTGCCTCGGGGTACCGATTTGGGTCAAATATCTTTAAGTAACTACTTATTATTTATTAACTAAGTACATATTAACTAACTAGATGTACAACTGTTTTTTGTAAATATTGTTAATTGTCGTTATTTTAAATACATACTAATAGTGCCATGAAAGAACAAATTATCATAATAAATTATACCTATTGTGTACATTATTCAAAACTTTGAAAGTATGTAATGAAATACATATACGACATGAATAATAATTTATTAAAAATAGCTGGCAGATATAACTGCCCTGTTGCTTTTTCTTTTCTATAAGGAATCAGAAGATACCATACACAGCAACATACCATTTGATAGCATACAAAGATGACCTACATTTATCGCTTATTGGATTAGATTCTTGTAGTGAAAATAGAGTGAACAGAGGTCGAGCTCTTGTGCCGCCTATACACCTTAATACCATTAGAGGAACGTGTTTTATTTAGTTCTGATAACTTAATCCTAATCAAAATCAAAATCAAAATATTTTTATTTCGCATAGGCCCAGATGGGCACTTATAAAACGTGGAAAAAGGAGCACGGTTCGGGTTGGTCGCTTCCATGGAGAAGAACCGGCAAGAAACTCCATGGTTACTCTTTTCAATAATAATAATATAAACGCGAAAATTTGTGAGGACGGAAACAGAGGAAAGAGGTCTTTAGGAATTGAATGAAATGTGCCGTAGATATGGATTTTTAGCTGTTAATTCAGCGGTACATAAAACTGGTCTTAATACAGAAACCAAATATTCGTTCTTCATTTGGTTGCTTCTGTGTTTTTACGTTACGTTAGTTAACATTATTATGGGGCTTATTCTAACTATAATTAATCTTAGCGTTTCAATCTCACCAGAGGTTTTTACAAGCAAACGTGGCCGATTCATCGCCATTTCTCAAACATGACCTTTATATTACGTCTACGTCTTTATTTTTTTTTCTATAACAATTGCAGGCTTATGCTCGATGCTTCCATGCTTCACCATCAAGATAGTGTAACCTGTGATTCATGGAACATAAATTAAGAAAATCTCATTGACACAGTTTTGAAACTGGCCGAATTTGTTTCTTTTTACATTCCAGGCACAATCGCACCACGCGGCTACCACGGCCCTAAAATTCTTAACTATGTCCATTCAAACATACTTTACCATTGCATTAATTGAAGTATATTTAACCGTCAAGAGTCAGTTCCTTTACTGAATATGTAAGTCATAATATCCTGGGCTTACGTGTATGATTTATTAATAATGTAGCTATTTTCAGTCTCGGTGTAAACTTGAAATCAAGCTTTTGCGTGTAATTTATTTGTAAACTCATAAAACCCGTTGCTTTGAACTAATCCTGATGGAGAAAATTATCAAATCTATAAGTAGGTTGGTTATCTATGATACAGAGGGAAAATTTACAAAATGTATTCGGTATAAATTTCATTTTTATTCAAAATATTAGGGACTACTTAATCAGGCCAGACTAGACTGACCATTTCCTTTGGATAGATACCGGCCAAGCACGGCGTTCTAGGGGCGATTGAGAGAATTCAATCTATCTCTATCACTCATGTAGGTGTATTGACAGTACCATATGCCTTTCAATAATGCCTCGTTGGTTTCAGAAGTGTTGGGAAAGCTTGAAGCTTCAGTCCGCGTTGGAGCGGCGGGGCGAGCGGTTGTATCGCGAGCCGCCCGGAAACTCATAGCGAATGCAACGTAGCTCGCTCGGACGAAATAAATGTTGTATGCCAAGATTATACGGAAAGTGCTTGATTATTTTTTAACTCTAGTTAAAGTCCTGAAACTTTTAACAACGTTCGAAAGAGTGAATATGAAAGTGATGGATTCGCTGTTGAAAGCTATATCTGTGGGCTACTACACGTACTTAGTGTAGTCCATTATTAACCACTAATTTCCCTAATATTCCGTCAGAGCCCGTACTTCTCAACCTTGCACATCAGAACTACCCGTTGGTCCAATTTAGTGACTTATTATAGTTATCTCTAATATCACTCCTTCATATCCAACTTTGTAAATTTTTTATGTCATAGTGAACTTGATCTGGTGCGAGGACCAAACTATTTGGATTATGTACATATATGCATACTCAAGTGTAGTGAAGTGTAAATGGTAGATTTAAGTAGTTGTATGCAATCATATCCCTAGAGGCTACTACTTCGAACTTTTTCAACTATAAATACAACGAAGATACTGCTATTGAATAGCTACTTAAGGTAAGGACATTTTAGATTTCAGAATTCATTTGTACGAAAGCATCGAACGCAACTAAAAAAACTTATCTCTTCTGAATGAGCAGGAATAGACTACTTAATTTGAATGTATTCAAACAGCTGTTATTGATCGGATTACCTGATGGAAAGGCCAAAATATACACCGTCAGGTTATACTCTGTTGAATCAAAAAACAATAATTATAACTTATTAACTTAAACAAAGTACTTTGAATAATTTGAAAACACCATTAGCCGTTCGGTGTAAATTTATATCAGCTTGGGAATTGAAAATGTATTTCTGTATAACTTCGTGCTACGTAATATTTCATGCTCCGGTGAAAAATGGTTTTATGAAGATTCAAATTATTTAATTCAAATTCATGCAGCATTTTAACGTTTTCAGGTTATTTGGAACTAATAAGGCAAGTAATATGATTATATTTGATGTTTTCTTCAAATGTATGTATGTTCGTACATTTGAAGAATATATCTATTTTATTTTATATTAATTTCGTTTATATACATATAAATGAAATGAATAAGAATAAGTTATTTTGACACAAAAATTTACAAATTAAGCAAAGCTTGTGTTATGGTAACTAGACAACGATATTTATACTTATATAGATAGTTATACTCATAAATATATAGGACATCAGAGACTAAGGTACAATTACCCGTGTTCATCACACAAATATCTGCCCTCAGTGGGCCTCATTTTATAAAATAGATCAGAATAAATTATTTAAGCCAAGTAAATAAATTATTTCAGCTTCAATACCACCAAAAATGTTCATACCTATATTATGATTCAACATAAGTTTTTAATGCATCAGCTAATTTGTACAAACATTTAAAATTATTTAACAGAACCGTATGATTGAATGGTTGCTGAAATTTACAGATTTTACTTTGGAGTTACTGAATTTGAGTAAAACTCGAACTAATTTATATAGTGTACATGCCCTACGAAAGCTAACTTGTACCCACGAAGTGATGTTTTAAACGATTATCGAATTTTTTCAGGTGCATATATAAATCAACTCCATCTGGGACCTAGATACGTGGCGCTTATTGTAGCTGAAACAAGTTTGCATTGTTTCGCTTATAGAGGTGTCTTGTAAGTTGAAAATATATAGATTTTTAGCAATATATAGATATTGATTTGCTCTTCTTTTCGAACATTTCGCATTTATCGACATTTTTAACCTATCAACTTAAATATTTCAACCGTTAAAGCAACATAATTAACTAATTCAGAAATTGAAGTCGTATTACTATGTAAAACCGTTTTCAAGTTTTCGTTCAAGGTTAAAAAAAAACGCTAGCTATTAAGTCAAGCCTTGGAATATTAAGCGTAGCTTTTTATTTCATTCGACTTCGTTTCGATCTGTTGAAGTTGTATGTTAGGCGAAAATACTAACGTAAATATTGTTTTATTCAAACCAGCATTTACACGTTTGATCAAACGTTTAAATGCTGCACATTTATACCTTCATAATTATTTACATCAATTTTAAAAGTTAGGGATTTTGTAACGCAAAAATACACCATCTACCAAAATCTAGAGGTAATCTGACCTGAACTTGAGAATAATTTTTCATTTCACTCATGAATGCAGTTTTTTTTCCGACAAGCTGTTATTGGAAAAAGAAGCCTGCATATAATTGAAAAGAAATTCGAAGATGTATCTGTAGTCGTGTTCGGAGGCTGGTGAAATACTCATAATCTGTCAGGTTGGCACCAATATACCAATAAGTATATTTTCGGTGAAACGAGAGTATTATTGCATATCCAATAGGGACTAGTCAGATGCCTTTGTAGGAAAGCGTGGAGATAAAATAAGTCCCATGAACATAGAAATAGAACTTAAACATTATTTATTTCAGATATTTCTTAAGTTAGTCCTGCTAGCGGCTTTGAAATCTATCGCCGTGACGAACTGTTATAAGTTGTTAAACTTTTTACTTAGGACAGGATAGGAAAGTTGTGTCTCAAAACTCGTACTGTCATGGGCCCCTGATGTAACTTCAGAGAGAAATCAGTCTTGACTGCTCCCTCGAGGATCCCCTCAACTCAGCGCGAAGGTATGTAAACACAAAACCTCTTTCAACATTATTCCCTCAAGTCTTTATATATAGAAAGTAACTTTGATCAATCAGTATATTGGTAGGGCCCAATATACTTTCGCCAAATCGATCCTAGGTTTTAGTAAAAATTGTAAGCCCTAATCCAAAGTCCCTGATTCGTTAAATAAAATCTGCGTTAGCTTTACGCATTTTAGTGTAATTTCCGTAACAATATTAGGTGATCATTATATTTGACTGGTCTTCAAGGTAATGGCTTTACCACACGACCGGCAATACCACTTTGCGGCGATGAAGACAAATTGAGCAAGAATAATTTCCTCGCATGTTAGGTTATGCAAACCGTACTCATTCTTTTTTTGATCTAAACAATATCCTATAGCCTTTATGTCTGATATGCTTAGTGAATCATTTTTCTTAAATTATTATCTACATAAATATTATAAAGGCGATTGATGTGATTGCTGGTTATTGATAAACTCTTCTCTTTACATAATTACGGTCATGTCACTTGACCTATATATTTTTTAAATCATACATGTGTTCAGTTAATATTACGCGGATGAATCCGCGAGGCTCTTGTTTACAATACAGAATGGTACCGGATAGCCAAATTTTCATACTTAATTTATTTGGCAACTTTGGTGCTCAAAAAGTCAAAGAATCAAGTTTACTACTAAAGATAGAAGGTAGGGTAGAAGAGGAAAGACTTTATGAAATGTGTTGGAAGGAAAGATAAAGGGGAAGACGAAGTTACACTGAGTTTACACAGAAGCAAATTAAAGGTAATGCATCAGCGACGCCGACAAGAGCCCAGCTCCTAAATTTATGATGATGAAGTATCATAAAGCAAACATAGGTACAACAAAACAATTCGAAAAATATGCATTTATTGTTTATACATACGTATTAAAAGTTAATTATTCACATAATAGGCTGTTATGATTGGTTTATTACAACATTTCGGCAAAATAACTACCAATTCTACCCAATTACAGTTCGTTAGTTGTTCTTGTTCTCAGAGATCTTTTACGAAAATCTACGAAAACCCTTTTGGCTATTGTTTGACGTTCCGAACATCTGAAATAGACCAGGGCATAATGCAAACGGACCGTACTTGGAATAACTTTCTTTTGAACTAAAAGTGCTTTTGGAATCGTTCCAAGTTTAAGGATTTGACTTCAACTCCTTAAAGAATTTGTGTATTATTCGATTTACCTGATAATGCGTTATTAATGCCCACGATTATGCATCGTACAGTAGGGAATCCTAGGTATGTCAGAGGAAGCATAAAAGTGAATGGAGATGCAGTTGAAATGCGTTCCTTTCGAAAAATGTGTGGCGTACCGATTAATATTGGATCAACTTATTTAATAGATTTGTGTCAAACAGTTAATGTGAATATGGATGTGATTGTAAAGAATAAAAGTATAATGCGTTGATTTAGGCATAATGCTTGTGTGAGGAAAGGAAACAGGTAAACAATGGAAAAAGACGCAGAGGAAGTCCACGTTACAGAGCTTTTGATATTTTTTTTTATACAGCTTGGGTGGCAAACAAGCATGCGGCCCGCCTGATGGTAAGCCAGTACCACCGCCTATCATATGGATGCTTGCAATACCAGAGTATCACTCACGCGTAGCCGACCCTGCATCTTTTCACACCCTTCTTGAAGAATGCTGTATTTCTTCTGCTTCCTGCTGTACTCTCCAGGGAAAACTTCAACGGGGAGCAAATAACCTTGAACATCTTATTGTATACTGAATTAACAACTAAACAGGTTGGACATGTGTACAATATTTACACAAGTTACGCCTTAATATTTGACTGATATTGCAATTGTTGACGAAATATTAACTAGCTATGGGGCGCTCTTAATTTAGCACTTTTGTGTTATCTTACGAAATTATGTGTAATTAGGGTGCACGTCTCGGTCTAAGTATGGTGGTAGACGCCTATTGAATGCCTACTTACTTTTTCAAGGACTCTTGTCGAAGGCGTGATGAATACAGTTGAGCAATTAAATACTAATAATAACAACGCATTACCCATTACATTATGTAAAAAATCCCTTTTGTAAGCACATCTTTTGGATTTTCTGGAAACTGCTTTCACAACTGCAATGCAATTCTAAGCCAGAAAATACAAATACAAACTTTCGTAAAGTAAATCGAGGAAATCGTTGAACGGCATAACCCATTGTGCCATACCTGTCTCAATACGTATATAGACTTCCGCTCGATTACAAGTCATCCGTTTGACACATCTGAGACTGTCTCCGATGATAGATGGGTACACTACAATTTCCACTACACGTATTTAGTTCGAATGACATATCCAGATACAATATGAGGTTCAACCGAATGTCTCTATAATGCACTGAAATATCAGGCATACCCTTAATTTATCGTAGCCCGTACATATCGGAAACCTAATCATGATTAACGAAGAAATATTTACTGCTACGGAAATCATTCTTGTGACAATTTACACAGTTGACAGAAGTATGAACGCACAGGACTAAACGAATGTCACTCACTGTTGGAAGGAAGCAATTAAACTTATTTCGTAAATGGAATATTCATTCTATACCTTTTCTATAACAGCGAATTTGATTATAAATATCCTACCTCCTTCAAATTTGTCTACCTCAACTTTCAAGTTAATAGGCATTTCAGTGGAATGTCCTTTGAACAGTTACTTTGAAGCGGATGTCTGCTCAATGAATTCCGTTGAAAAAGCTTTTAGTGTTGGTATCTCCAGAATCTCTTTTATGGACTAATATTACCAACGAACTGAATGTTTCAATAATACAATGATGATTCTGATGAATATGTTCATTCAGGAAATCCAATCCGCGTGCATAATAAAGTTACAAATGTACAGTTTTTTTTAGATAAATTTGTAAATCAATTTCTTTGATAAAAGACCAACTCCGATCGTAATAGTTTTTTATTTAGCTGTATACTGCCACTTTTTGCCACTTGTCGGAAAAATAATATACTATTTTAAATATTTTTTTTACTACTTACCGATATATTTATTTATTTATTTAATATTTTGCAACAGCTTACAATTTTTATAAACTGACAATATATATAATACAATAAGGATTGTTTAAGTCTAATAATATCCAATAAAATATTTTGCGAAAAAAGTAATATTTTTTATTCGATTGATAAATAGTCGTATTTCGTGCTCACGTTGAATGAAATGTCTATTATTGTTTGTGGCTTCACGGAAAACTTGTATTTCTTAGCACGTTTCTACCGACCCTTCCTCAATTGTATGATTTCTTGCTGAAAAGCTTCAACGAATTTCCCAACTACATCTACTTTATTTGGTATATAAGATACTGGTTTATGGATTCGTATATGATAAAATAGTCGATGGTAATAATAATTAATTCAATTCCAATAATAGTTCAAATTAAGTAATAACAATGCCTCATAAAATATAATTTTCGTTTATAATAATAATAAACGAACCAAAACTTTTCAAATAGGTTGCGGTGATTCAAACTATTGCCTGTTCAAATTTAACGGTCGGTAATCAATTAGTATTACCGAGATTAATTACAGTGATTTAATCCTCAGTCGAAATTTACTACTGCTTCTGGGCTTCTTGTTGAATAACGCAAAAAATATTTTTAAAAATAATATCCGTAATCTGATTTGAAGTTGAAAATGGTTACTGTCAGCGGTATTAAAAATTTCATGGTCGGAAAATTTTACTTAGGTAGCTCTTATGAGTGGAATCACTTGTGGGTTAACTTTAGAGCAAGAGTGCTCGAGATGTTGTATCTCGTTCACCAGAATTATACCAAGGGTCGGTCGGACACTTGACCGCCTTGCCGAGATATAGGCACCTCGAGCAATATTATATTGCGAGAACAATTTTATGACCCCGTTGCTGACGGCTTAAGACCGGCACAATAGATTTCATCATGAAAGACTTTGTTCATGTTGTATTTTGTAATTTTTAGCTTCCTTAAATTTTAAACTTTGTGTATACATTTTGTTTATATGATCTCTTTCCAGTTCAGGGAATTTGTGGAGTCTCTTCTTATTTAGGCCCTATTTTGTAATTTTATCTTTAGTTGCTTCTTTATATTGATCTTTTGCATCTGCGTTGATTTAGTTTGTCTCTGGTTTTTAGTTAATCGGTGGATCATAGGAGTATGAATCGATTACCTGCACTTATAATGCAATCGGTACGATTTAAATAAAGGAAGTCCTTTAAGTCCATTTGAAAAATAAATAGGTTATGTAGTCCTTGTTGGCATTAAACAAACCCACTGTGCTCAAAAATAATATGGGTTCATCTGAAGTAGAAATATATTCTCGTATTATTTTGTCCGTCCAATCTGGCTTTCAATGGGAGCTATATACTTTCCAAAGTATCCCAATGGGATCTGACCTGTCCTTTTATTGCCGCAGGAAATTTCACTATCCCCTGAATCATCTACTCCTATTGTTAGTGTGACATAGAGAGGGTGGAAGCGGTATCATTTGAAGTTATGGAAACTGAAAAGTGTATCCAAAGCTCTTGAAAATCTTTTATCTGATTAAATATACATATTTATCGAAACACGCAAAACATAACATTATTATTATTTATTTATTTATGAGGTAACAGGATAATGTTACTAGCATTTTTAAACTGTATTAAACGCTTACCGAAAGAAGGAGTAGAATAGTCACGTTTAATTATATATTGTGAAATACATATTGTTATACGTTATTAATAAAATAATTAATTGACACGTTGCGTCGAGTTATACAACTGTTTTTGTGAGTAGGTATTATCTGTTCTGTGGTCGTAAATAAAATCATTTATTATTTATTTATTATAAATTATTATTATAAATTATTTATTTGTGTGTTTATTTTTTACATTATAACAAGCAATTTCGAGATTGTGGTGGTCCTGTGTCATATAGTCCTAATAGTAGGATCTCTAAAATCAAGATTGTAGATCAACTCCGGGATTCAGTAAAATTTATATTATAAATTCACCAACGCCAATCATAGGTATATATACATACATAAATACCACAAGTCATCCTTTCACCGAAGTTCCCCTTTGACCTAGATTCAACGTATTGAATTAGGCTACCCAATATGCTTCGAAAACTGTTTATCCGGTGAGCATTGTTGTGTTGATGCATTTTAATTTCTACCCTTTGCAGAGTCCACAAGGTTCGTTAAGGTACTATAATATGAAAATGAATACTTTTATTTTTTAAACATATTGGGTTGTAAAAGTTAAGTGTAGTTGACGAATGCTTTTAACATGCTTTTAAGCATGAATATGTCTATATTTGGAGGTTCCACCACAACTTATTTGGCACCAACTTCTTCACGCCTTCCCACAAAGTTCCCCGAAGTTGTAGGCAGAAGTTTGTAGGTAGTACCCACACGCCTACTTTTCGTCGGAGGTATTTTTTACGTGCCAACGTGGCGAGTCCATCACCGTTATTCAAGTACGACTTTATGCATGTCTTTGAATTTATTTTTAAACGTATGCAGGTTTCTTCTCGATGTTTTTCTTCACCGTAAAGCTCGTAGTGTAATTAATCATTGTACTTAAACTCAGTAAAACTCATTCGTACAGACGGTATTCCAACTTGCAGGCAACTACATATTACAAAATATAGGAACTTACGAAATATGCGAAACAACAGTACATTTTTAAAATATAATGCTCATAGGAGTACAATGTTTGAAATTTACTACTTTACAAAACTAAATCACACAATGTTGTATTCTAAAGATTTTTGTGTTCAAGTGCTTACCTCATTGTGTAACTAAACAAAATGAGTGTAAGGTCTTTATTTCATTGTTGCTATAACGTTGGGAGACCTAAATCCTTTCTCTTATGACGCTTCAGCTTGAATGTAATCTCCTCGACTTCATGCACTAAGAAGATTGGTGCTGTCACATACATATAGTATTTAAGTATAAAATATTAACACAAAAATGTGTGTCCTTTAGTATAACGTCTTTTGCTCGCACCTGTATGAGGACCATCCTCATAAAAACTTTAAATGCAATTTTATTTTATTGTAGCATATTCTACTGAATAAGATTTATCTATATATATGATGATAACTTATCATTTACCTATGTAAAACATTTAGGAGATAACTAACGTCTCATTACGGATGACATCTTTGCCCGTATACGTATTAGTACGTACTTTAAATGCTGGTGTCATGACACCCAGTGCCTTTAAGGGTAGACGTCACACCTCTGTAGACTTATAGACCTCCCTCCCTTCATTCACACACCATTCACTTCATTGATGAATCAAGGCCAAATCAGCTGATGGAAATTGGTCTACCTCTGATTCTCCCCCTAGACTATTTCGTCTACAACTTAGTTATATACGTTTTAATTTAGAACTTACATATAAAAATATACAAAGCATTCAATTAATTAATAACCTTTAGATAAATTATGCTTTAAAAAATAATATGTTTTAAATTTCTGTTTGTGATATTAATGTGGGATTTGGAAACACAGCCCACAAATACTTAACAATCCCGTATTCCATAGGGATTATATGGACAAATATGTTGGGCTGCCTTATCTTAGGTCGCTTTGGAACTAAATTTATTCATTACCCACAAATCCCAAGACACAGTACTTGATCCATTCGACTTATCTCAATATATAACAGTCACAATGATCGGTCTTCAAGTAGTAACAACAGACCACATGTAGTTAGAAAATGATGTATTCAGATATTTTAAAGGGAACTTACGCTTCAGGTATTTTGCATGAAATATGCATGCTTACTCTTGTGTACGCTTTCGGCAAGCAGACCGGAATAGTTTTGTTTTCGCACGAGGGGAGCTTCAAACGCAAACCTTGTCATGACTAATGTAAGAGAATAAGTCAAACTTTGATGAACTGGCTGTCTACTGATATTTCATTTAAAATAACAACAATTTTCAATATTTACTGTTACTACTAAAAAAACAATTGGAAATCTAAATACTTTAAATATGAAATATTTGCCCTAAATCGTTATCGCGGTTACGTGTCAAGATGACAAAGACGTATATACAATAGTTTTATATTCAAATAGAGCTCTAGGCCGAGAGATTCCAATAGTCGTCTGCATAATCGAGATTTCAGGTTCGAACTCGGATTGAACTAATGAGTATTGTCTAACCGTAAGTACAGTTATTAATCAGAATACAAGCTTTACGGATAACATTGTGAGAAAACATGCATAATATGAGAATCAAACCTTAGAACTCAAGGGTTACTTCTTTCAGGAGCTCCGATCACAAGACTAGAGAGTCTGAATACCTACTTCTTCAAATTCGCTAATTCTGAATACAAAAATGTACAAAGTATGTACAAGGTACACAAAAAAATATGTGCATTGGCAAACATTACGACTGTTAGTCGAAGTGAGTAATTTATGGGACAGTATTTTACAGCTTGTGTAAGTGCTAATCGATAAACTCGCGTTTGATCAATACTTGTGTTTACATGTGGCCTAGTCACGGATACCGCCTCCTCAGTTAGGGAAAATTTTCTTTCTCTGTTTGTTATTAGATGAAACCATATTATGTAAATTTTATGCATAAAGTTTGAACAATTACCTAACAATAAGTTTCTTTAGCTAAGCCTAGCCTTTGCAGATGTCTACTGAGTTTCAGATGTCGAAAAGTTCAGAAGCCTGGGGCTGCCTAGGCCTCTGAACTTCTATGCTGAGAGTTATCATACCAAGAGGGTTACGGTAAAGGAAACCATCGTGAGCAAACCTTCATACGTTTGAGTATAAATCCAAAGGTGTTTGTTAAGTTTTAGAGACAATAACAGATCTCCACTCAAAAGATAATTTTTACAACATCTTTGCATACCAATTATGCATTATTCGTCTTTGAAGACCTGAACATTTAATAACATAGTAATACGTTTCCTACAGGTCCAAGAAGATTTTTCGAAACAAAAAAGCTATCTATCTGAGCCCCAATTTAACTGTATTCTATAGTAAACTTACACCAAACTTGCACCTGGTTAAATTTTTTTTTATACAACAAGAGTGGCAACCAAGTATACGGCCCACCTGATGGGAAACGGTTACCGTAGCCTATTTACGCTCACGATACTAAAGTATCACTTGCGCGTTGCCACTCTGTGTTCGGAGAGTTATAGTGTGTTGGCAGCATAATGGGTTTAATCCCTCTGCTTCCAACACAATATAACAATCCTCCCCACTCCCCAAGGAGCTCATTATTATTCACCGCGTAGGAACACAACACAAAAAATTGTGTTATTTGGCTACGGACTTCTGTAAGGTGGAGGTCCTGCCCCAGTCGGGCAGCTCTGAATTCGAACGGGAAACCCGTTATGCCCTACCTCTCTTATCTTATACATATGCATATCATCACGCCGAGTCCCATACGGTTTGCGCTCTTGAATAATGGTGACAATAGAATATCACGGTAAAACCCCAGAGAAAACCCATTACATGAGTTTTACCTACGTCAAGGAAATAATATGTTTGTACACTGTCGGAGCTAAGTGCTGCGTCCTCCAGTCTGCAAATGCACTGCACTCTTTACGACCGACCATCGGTCGTACGTAAGGTGACTCAGATTTTCACAGGATTTTCACTGTCCTTTTGACAGGAACTATCACGTAACAGCTATCCAGCTGTGGGTCGCGTACCTATTTGCCGCATCACACAATAGTTTAAGTAAAAGCAATTAAATATGGCTGGATTTTATATGTCTTTTGTCATAGCCTATACGATACTAGAACTTTGGTATATACATAACAACATACCATCTATCATCACTTAGAGAAGAGCGCAAGAGTACGTTCACTCTATCGATATTTATAAGTCTCTTTATACATGCTTTGGTGTTATGGGATTGTTAAATATATTACAGTAAGAAGTTTGTACCTTTAAATTGAGAATCATGGCCTGACAGAAATCCCACATCTACCAACAGAGTAACTATTACTTAATCTGTGATCCTGGGTAAACAACAAACAAGTTAGAGCCAAGTGGATTTATATTAGAATGTCGAGTCCTATTCTTTCGTACGATGAGCGCCCTATTGTTTTGTAATAATGTTGCTCTTAATAAGAAACCTTTAACAGATACCGTTTTATACTTTAGTTTTAAACTTCTAGTAGACCTATGCTTTATACAGACATTAATTTGCGTGTCTCCGTGTAATACCTTAGTTTTCATTGATCATAATACTGATAGTGTAGGTACCTAACACGGATCTAGTAAAAACGCTTTTCTGTTAGGGTTCGCCCTATCCGATATCTATAATTTGAATTGTATTAGCTGTGATAAAATATTTCACACCCTAGTATGTCACTGCCTATTTGCTAATGCTATTGAATACATTGGTTAACTGAAAAGATTTTTATCAGAATAAGAATGTGTCAATGATACTGATGCAGATTTGTCTAATTGAATAGCAATTAACTGTTTATCGTGTCCCGAAAACCTAGCAATGAATAAAACTATCGTAAGTTACGCGCTGAAACTCGCAATTGAGCATATTTCACGGATGATACTTATTATAAGTATTAGGTATGCTTCGAACTTAGAAAAGGCAGCGTGAAAGGGGGAGATACACCAAATTTACTTATTTATATAAAGTCAAAGAAATTTTATCAACATCCTGTCGAAGTGAAGTGCGCCTGCGTCTCACGGAAAATTTGATCTTCACGTATCCCAATAAGGGTCCCCAAAAAGATTGGTTGGGGTTGCCGTTGGCGTTTCTCAATCAGACCATACATACGTTTTTAAATTTGTTTTATATGTATGCAGGTTCCCTTACGATGTTTTATTTTACCGGAAAGCTAGGTATATGGTGTGATATATAAGCACTTAGGTAACTAAAACTCATTGATATATTTTTCAAGATAAAATTGCTATTATATATAACCGGGAGCCGTGGTGGCTGCACGCAAGCAGCAAAGAAGCATTGTTTTGGTTTTGCCTGCGACACAAAGATTGCAAGTTCGAATCCCGACTGTAACAAAGAGTTTTTCTGAACTTAAGTACAGTGATTAGTTACACCACTAGCTTTACTGTATAGGAAAACATCGCGAGGAAACAGGCATACGTCTAAGAAGAAATTCAAAGGCGTATGTATAGTCGTGCTTGAATAACGGTGATGGAATCGCCATCTGTCACGTTGGCACCTAATATACCTCTGGCGGAAAGTGGGTGTGTCGGTATTACCTATATACCTCTGCCTACCCCTTTGGGGACCCTTGTGAGAATATATATATATATATATATAAGGCCGCCTATTGTGCCTACTATATGTTTTTCTTTGTCATTTCTGTTTGTTTTTGAAAATGTGTGTGTTTGTACAATAAAGGATATATTATTATTATTATTATATATATATATATATTTTTTTTTTTTTTTCTTATACAACAAGAGTGGCAAACAAGCATACGGCCCATCAGATGGGAAACGGCTTCCGCAGCCTATTTACGCTCACGATACCGAAGTATCACTTGCGTGTTGCCACTCTGTGTTCGGAGTGTTATAGTGTGTTGGCAGCATAATGGGTTCAATCCCTCTGCTTCTAACACAATGTAACAATCCTCCCCCCTCCCCAAGGAGTTCATTACTGGAAACCTTATCCACCGCGTAGGAACACAACACAAAAAATTGTGTTATTTGGCTACGGACTTCTATAAGGTGGAGGTCCTGCTCCAGTCGGGCAGCTCCGAATTCGAACGGGAAACCCGTTATGCCCTACCTCTCTTATTATATTATTATATAACATCCACGTAATTTATTTTTAATTCCTAAAGTTAAAATAATTACACTCTTGAGTAATATTCCATCGTAAAACTTTTGCTAACGTTAAGTATATCAATCTGGTCTAATTTAAGGTCTTAATAAAATTATTTGGCATATTCTTATATAAGTAGCATAAAACATTATCAAAAGCTCTTCTCCCAGATTATGTTCGTGAGTGAAGTGCGATATCTTGACTTTTAAGAACCATATGACAGTTTTGCTAAATTAAACGAAGTCAAGGGGCAATATAAAGTGTCATTAATTTCTAAATAATGTTTTAGAATTTAACTACGTCGGTGAAATTTCGGAGTAAAGAAGGAAATTTGTTGTTTTGTATTTTCGTGCTCCTGCGTTAGGCACTCAAATTTACCGCGGGTAAATCCGGGGAGTACAGGCTAGTCTTAAATAAATCAAAACAATTCTGTCGCAACAATAAAAGACGATCTTGAATCTGGAAAGGTTAAGTATTGGCAAAGACTCTTAAGGAACATTACGAGTGAGTTTTTGATTTAACTGAAGTGGTACTCTGAATCTCGCGTAATCTTTTGGAATGATAGAAATATTCCCGTTTACACTTTCTTTTCTTACCTTCACGTTAGACAAGCACTTGACAGTATGTTGTCCCTATAAACTGAAACTTAATTAATGTTGAACTTCTAAGTACTGTATTTTCTAAGATAAGAAGTAACTGAAAATTATACAATGGATTGTATGGTTTATCCTTATGCGAGTAAAATTATATAATAGCGATTATTTGCAGCTTATGCAGTCAAAGCTGGGTTATAAATTTCCCAAACAAGTTTCTTGTACTCTTTTACGTAAAATTTATTGGTGCTTTGCCGTTCATATTATAGCAAAACATCGCGTATATATTAGCTTTATACAGCCGCTGTAAATATTAACACATGGTTTATGTACGAGTATAGAGGCTATGCATTATTTGAATATATTTATCAATGTATGCCGTTAACAAGTACGTGATTAGTTTTCTTAAAAAAATGCGAGTATAAGCGTTTTCTTAAGCATTTTACATACTTCCTTGAATTTAATTTAACCTCGGCTATTGCGTGAAAATCAACAGTATAAAAAAAAATTAAAAGTGACCAGACCTTTGTGACCACAGTACGTTTCTTTAGCTGTACTCCACGGTTTTACTCTCGTAAAATTTTATTTAATCGCCAGTTTTTTTGGATTAAAATATGTATTGTGCTAATCCAGCTAATAATCTATGTCTGTCTAAATTTCAACCAATTCCGTTTAATCGTATTTTAGTAAGAAACATCCTTACTAAGAAGTAATATTATCTACAAATAATACTAATACTATGGATGTGAACGTTTATAACATCTTTGTTAAAGTTGAAAGTAGTTTTAACAGGCGAGCATCGAGTATGAAAAGATTGATGACTGAAACGATAGAGGTTTGTTGGGAGAAATGAGTTCTAGTTCAGTGTTCATTTCTCTCTGTCTTGCCGGGATGATGTGTTTGTATGTGGCGAGTGTGGTATAATATTATTATAGTCAGAAAAGGGTAGAATGAATTATATTGGTAGCTCTTGCCCATTCGATCTGTTCGACCCTTTAAGTTGCAGACTTAATGATTTATCTTTACATGGCGTTAATGACCGCTGAATATTAAGTTGTCAAGTTTGCCAGCATACCAATCGGTATCATCGTCAAGAAGGTTTTTGATGCATCATTATGATCATTAACTATCATTACTAAGGATGATCAATCATTCTCAGTAATTCAATCTCGCATAGTATACTCCACGTATCCATTTCACATTAAGGTGCATAATATTTCTTTGCTTCTCTGAACTAACCGATGTGTCAAGTGTATTTTAAAGGTATTTATTTTTCGTAATTGAATTATTTCCTTAGATACTATTTTCTTCACATCATGCTTATTTCACCAGCACTTAAATTAAAGAAAAACTTTTTTTCTCTTTCCTAGGCTTTTAAGGTCCGCAATTGTAATAACTCCTTTAAAATAAAACTGACTAGTTGTATTAAAAATTATGCACAAGCATATGACGGGCGTCTGGTTTAGTGTTGCTGGCTGCGAGGCTCGAGATCGCCGGTTTGATTCCCGCTGAGGGCAGATATGAATTTGTATGATAAACATGAGTGTTCGCTTGTTAGTCTTGGTTGTCCTATTTACGTTTATACCTAATCTAATCTAAGGTTATTTAGTTCCCATAGTGGATACAATCTTTCCTTAAAGTAATAAGACACGGCAAGGAATAAAGAATACCTAATAAAACGATACAAGGAGTTTGAAAGTGAATGTAAATAAAATAATTTTCCTATGTCTTTAATAAGACATGGTGATATTATTGCTATAAAAATGTCATAGAAGCGTGTATCGCTATAACTTATTTACTTGTACCAGAACCAACAGGGAAGTGAAGCGACGCGTTCTAATGAACGTCTGGAATGGATACACATGGCGTGTTTCCGGGAAATTATATTTCCTCTTGTAGCTCAATACGCTACTGGAAATAATAATTAAGGCTTATAATTCTCTGTCCTTAGTTTTCTTTTGTATCATGGGTGTGGGATATAATCTATCTATAGACAAAATATAATTCTACCTATATCCTTCATGGACTTCGGAACTATCCAACTGATGTACCCCAATCCAGCACAATACAGAAATACGCACAAGTTTTACTTTTTAATATACTCATAAGTTCCCCATGTAATCACGTTAGCAGCCCACGGCTCGTTAAATACATTAGCTTTCAGATATACTCGTAAACCAGATTAATGGAGTCTTACCGTCTTACAAGACAACCAGATAAACTGTATCATTTATAAATGTCACTGTACCACACAATAGCCGAAAAACGAACGTGAGAATGGTTTTAAGAAGATTTAAAAACAAAAAAGAGAGGTACATTTGATACGCATTCTAAGTAGACACAATTTACCCGTAATCCCTAGAAACAGGTATACAATACGAAAGGGTCTGGAAGAAAACAACGTTCCAAGCACCTAGATCAAATACTTAAGTTTGAGAACCAGTGAAGTAAAAAAGTCAAGAAGTCTAGATAGAACTGACGATCCAGTAGCTCTTCTTAGCCCGTCACGGATTCGTACTGATATGAATGTATAACAAGAAACAATATGCTTGTTGTCATATTGACCTATAATCTGTTTCCGCTTAGTTACACGTGTGATTTGTAAGCAATCCAACCGAATACTTGTAAGTCCTGCTTAAATATAGTGGTACATATGCGGTAATTGACGCATGACCTGAAAATCGGCTTAACTGGCTCGTAATACCTGTATTCTTCGTGTGGTTACGCCTTCCCAAATGAGTCCCGGAAGAGTAGGCAGAGGTGTTGTACAACAAGGTATTTTCACCTGAAATATATTTTAGGCGTACGACTTTTCTGTTCTTGAATATTCTCAGACGTATTCCGGCTTCTTATCACTGTTTTCCTTTATTATTATGATATAATACGATGTGCTTTTGGTGTGATGTGACTTCTTAAATACTATGAATTGATTGATTAATAATTCAAATGATTGATTAAAAATAAAAGACAGTGTGTGTGGTATTATACCACACCTGTAATCGTGAAATTATCAACATCCATTATAATTAAGCCGCATACATAACGAAGCCTTTTAAACTGATTGTAATCCATATTTATTCGAACATGACCTTTGCGAAGTCTTTGAACTTTGACTTTAAGAAACCAGTTGCTTGGGGTATGTATCTTCAATATTTTATTACTAGCTGTGTCCCGCGGTTTCACCTACATAATATTTGGTTTCAGTTTCAGTCATTTTTCTGTAATAAAACTTATCCCATGTGTTAATACTGCTAATAATTTTACTCTGTGCCTAATTGCATATAATTCCGTTCATCTATTCAGTCGTGATTAACTAACAAACAATTAAGCCTAACAAATATAATTATTGCATTTGCATATAATAAACTAGCTGTGCTCGCGACTTCGTCCGCGTGGAAAAGTGACATGGAAGATATATGAGAAAAAATGTGATAGGGACCTTTTTCAACGCAAATAGCATCCAAAACACTGATTGTTAGAATTTTTGTCTCTTTATCTGTCACAT
>JACCPG010006503.1:0-59802 GCA_016069955.1 Drepana arcuata | reverse complement strand
ATTAGTGGAAGGTGCACACTTACACTAATAACAATTGTTACAATGTGTTGGTAGCAGAGGGATTAAACCTAGTGTGACCAAACCGAGCACAGAGTGGCAACACGCAAGTGATACTTCGGTATCGTGAGCGTCAATAGGCTACGGTAACCGCTTCCCATCAGGTGGGCCGTATGCTTGTTTGCCACTCTTGTTGTATAAAATAAAAAAAAAACAGTTTTCTCTTTTTAATACATGTTCGCCGGTTTCGA
This sequence comes from Drepana arcuata, assembly GCA_016069955.1. NCBI lineage: Eukaryota > Metazoa > Arthropoda > Insecta > Lepidoptera > Drepanidae > Drepana > Drepana arcuata. The sequence continues at coordinate 59,554 of JACCPG010006503.1, read as the reverse complement.
ACGCTCTTTATGTATCCATCTTTAAGTGAGCAATCCATCGATTTGATCTTGGCAGTTTGAACTTTGTCTGCCTACCCTGTGAGGGACTCGGCGTGATATTATGTATGTATAATTGCATTAAATTGTTTTTATTGTAATTTAAGATTAATACTTATTAAATATCCACTTTATTATTATTATTGTCTCTTAAGTATGTAAATTAATTTTTTTATATAATAAAAAAATGCATTTCCTAGTGTTAAAATATTTATTCAATAAAAATATAAATATAAAAAAATGGACGGTTTCAATTTCTTAAATACTATACGTTTGTATATAATAAATAAAATATAAAAATATTTATGTAAAAAATTTTCTCCTGAGTTGACTGAAAATGTTGAAATGTTTTATTATTAAGTACATTTCTAACAATATCTTTTCTGTATATGTAATGCCTTTTTATATATGTATATAATATATAGTTTTATCAAATAACTCCTGTAAGTATCTCACTCCACATTGTAAAAAAAAATATTAAAAACATAAACCTTCTTATTCAAATAAATGGTTTAACCAAACTTTTGTTTTTACGGTTTAAAAGTAAATTCTTTTCAATATAATATCACAAAAGGGAGAGTTTATTGTGTTTGAGATCCATCGCTTATATCCAATGTCAGGTGACAACTACAGATCAAAGGTCGTCAGCATTTATAAATAAGGGTAATCTTCAGGTGACAGGTAGCGGAAATAGTTCAGATCAAAGTCGTTACCATTTACTCCAATTAAATTAAGCTTTTTTTAAAGTATTTTTTGTAAATAAGGAAGACTATGTTTATCTCAATAAAAAATACCACTAAAGTGGTAAAAATGCGGCCCGCCTGATGGTAAGCGGTTACCGCCGCCTTGGACAACATCTAATATAGCGCTGACAAGACAGACGAAATGTATTTATGGAATGTATATATATATACACAATAAAACTTAGTACCGAATCATTGCGGGATAATACCACTGGGGTGGCAAACAAGCATGCGGTCCGCCTGATGGTAAGCGGATACCGCCACCGTGGACGCTTGCAACACCAGGGGTATCACTTGCGCGTGGCAGACACCATTATAATTCGTACGTAAAAACCTAACATAGCACGTTCTCTTATAGACTTAATAATATTTCAAATAGGTAGGATGGATACAAACAGGTAGGATGGATACAAACAGGTAGGATGGATACAAACAGGTATGATGGATACAAACAGGTAGGATGGATACAAACAGGTATGATGGATACAAACAGGTAGGATGGATACAAACAGGTAGGATGGATACAAACAGGTAGGATGGATACAAACAGGTAGGATGGATACAAACAGGTAGGATGGATACAAACAGGTAGGATGGATACAAACAGGTAGGATGGATACAAACAGGTAGGATGGATACAAACATTTATGATGGATACAAACAGGTAGGATGGATACAAACAGGTAGGATGGATACAAACAGGTAGGGTGGATACAAACAGGTACTGATCCGGAACTGGTCAAACTAAATAATTGAGAAAAACTCGAGATAAATATAAGAACACATGTTTAAAGCTATACAATATTTGTGACTTTGTTCATATGACGTTCAGGATTCGTAGGATAACACGGCAACGCCTTAGTACTGCAGTAGGTTTTGGAAGGTTTTTTGAAGTCAAAATTAACATACATGAGGCCAGATTGTGTCATGGCGTATAGGGAGGACAAACAGATTCCGCTGGACAGAGGCAAATGGATGGAGTTGCGTCAGAGACGCCAAAAAGGGTTTTTTTAAATCTTTATAATATCAAAAGAGTTTCATCTTTCGAACTTTGACGCAAATAATTATTTTAAATAAAAGAAAACTACAACACTATAAAAATTGTGATCTCAGAACGAAAATTGTGACTCAATAGTCATGGCAGTGGTTAATACCTATATTTTATATAATACTCTATTTATATAAAATATATACATATGTTATCAAAAATAAAACTATACGAGATTCAATTTAGGCGGATTCACCGAATCTCTAGAAAGACGCGGGCACAAAAATAATATCCACTATCATACCTGGACACCAACGATATCCTGGTACACACTGTGTACAGCCACTAATTGAACAGATCATTAACCTTGACAGCACTTGGCCAACTTGACCGACATATCACTATTTCGCCAACGGGCCAACTTGTCTCGTCTTCGCCAACTTGGCCAACTTGTCGCTTGGATAATCACGCCAAGTCGGTAATCTTGAGACAAACGCCCAGAAATATGCACAGGGTAATCAAAATGGAATCGCTGACCAACCCTAAAACACTGTTGGAGGAGAACCAACTGTACCTAACTTTCTTCTTTGTCAACCTCCTTTTGTCCACCGTCAGTTTCTGGTGCCAATTGTCGAAGTCACGTGGCACGGCTTGGCACTGACTCGCGTGCCATTTCCTCGGCGAGTCGTTGGAACTCTTCGCTTGTATGCAAATCTCTAACGGGCCCCCACTTTTTAAGGTATCTTTAAGAGTGTCTTCAATAGTGATCGTGAGAGACCGCAAGTTATAGGCGACTTGGTTGGAGTACTGTAAGTTGCTCTTGTCGTCTCTGACGTACACGATCACGTCGGCGACGTCTTCGGCGCTGACGATGTACCAGTGGACGTATATTGAGCTCTGGGAGCTGAGGATACAACATTCAAATTTAGAGGTATAGGGAACACCTATTCAATACTGAACTTAAGTACAGTGATTAGTCACACCACGAGCTTAAAGGTGAAGGAAAACATCGAGAGGAAACCTGCATACGTCTGAGAAGCAATTCAAAGGCGTATAGTCGTGCTTGAGTAACGGCGATGGACTCGCCATCTGTCACGTTGGCAACTAAAAAACATATCTCCGGCAGTAACGATAGTGCCATCCATGAAGACGCGCCCCACTATTCTTCCTTACAGTTTATAGTGTAAGTGTGCAACCTTCCACTAATATGTGAGTATTGTCGGTACACACTGATTACCTATGAGTGCACACGCACACTACAATTAATAGACTCGGGTCATACTCCCCACAACCCGCGACCCTGTCGACTAGAAATTGGTGGGGCGCGTCTTCGTGGATGGAATTATCTATACACACCTCAGCCTACCCCTTCGTTGACTCTTGTTCGCTCACCTTAATGCGCACTGTAAGCTAGATTGTAAAAAAAATACTCACTACTGCACATCTCTGAACGCCAAATCCGGTTCCGTGGAGAACTCGTACGACACGCCGCCTTCAGTATTGCCATATTCGAGAATTTTTTTATCCCAATCAATGTTGCCGGCGCACAAAAGCCTATCCTCGTCTACTGTCAGGAAGTTTTCGTTCTCCAAGCTGATTGGCTCGTAGCAAGTGAGGTTTTTATATGAATCGTAATTTTGTAGGACTGAGGGGGGGAGACGGGATAAATAGTGCTTTAGAGGTCGCGTGAAACAATCGCATCTGAGTGGATTTCCTGAAACATACATATCCCCATGTAGCGAGACTGTGTGCAAGAAGAGGCAGAGGAAGACCACGTTCCAACTACCTGGATCAAATCGATCGGACGCTCAAGGACGGGAACGTCAAGAGTACTCGAATCCGACGAGGATGTATGAAGAGGCTGGTGAATGTGGACGAAGCGAAAGAGGTATGTGAGTCTAGAGAGAACTGGCGCTCTATATTCTCTGCCTACCCTGTTAGGGACTCGCCGTGATGATATGTATGCATGCATAGCTATTAATCACGGCATGAGGTTTACGGTGGAGGAAAACATCGTGAAGAAACCTGCATACGTCTGAGAAGAACTTCAAGGACTGTAGTCGTACTTGAAAACTCAACGTAACATGCCTTTCTTCATCTTTACAATGACTCCCGTTACGTTGCGAATAGATATAGAGCACCAGTTCTCTCTAGACTTACACACCTCTTTCGCTTCGTCCACATTCATCAGTCTCTTCATACATGCTCGTCAGTTTCGAGTACTCCCGTTTTTTTAACATACATACCTTCAAAATACACATTCAAACCGTTGTCTTTGATCTTGCCGACCAATTCGGGTAGGAAACTCGTGAGGCGGTTGTGTCTGACGTCTAGCATCTTTAGCCTACCCGCCTTGACAAGATTCTCGGTAGGCAGTGTTCCTAGTTCGTTGTTCTGAAGGTATAGCTCGGTGATGTTCTCGGGGAATTGTAGTTTAATGTCCGCTGAAAATATGTAGAATTCTAATTAACCTCTAAATAAATTAATAGAGCTCTAGTTTCGCTTTAGATATAATTTTTATACCACTTGGTTAGCAAACAAACATGCGACACGCCTGATGGTAAGCGGTTACCGCCGCCTATAGACGCTTGCAACACCAGGGGAATCACTCGCGCGTTGCCGACCCTGCAAAAATCTTTTCACACCCTTCTTGAAGAACTCCATGCTGTACTCTCCAGGGAAAACCTCAACGGGGAGCCCATTCCACAGCCTGAGCGTTCGCGGAAGAAAACTCCTTTGGAAGCGCACAGTGCGAGACCTTTGTGGTTCCAAGGTATGGGGATGATGAATTCCCCGTCGATGGCGAGAGGTGCGGGGGTAGAAGGTGGAAGTGGGCATCATGTCGAACAATTCTGCAGAACACTCCCCGTTATACAAGCGGTAGAACACACACAGGGAGGCAAAGTGAGACATGGAATAATGATATACGTCTTCTTAAACGTACCCTAATACCCTGTCTACGTTTTCCTTCACCATAAAGTTCGTGATTAATCACTGTATTTAACAAAATTACTACTCATTGAATTATTTAGTACTATATATATCCTCACGCCTTCCCACAAGGGTCCCCGAAGGGGTAGGCAGGGGTGTATAGGTAGTACCCACACACCCACTTTCCGCCAGAGGTATATTAGGTGCCAACGTGACAGATGGCGAGTCCATCGCCGTTACTCAAGCACGACTATACATACGCCTTTGAATTTCTTCTCAGACGTATGCAGGTTTCCTTTCGATGTTTTACTTCACCGTAAAGCTCGCGATGTGACTAATCACTGTACTTAAGTTCAGAAAAACTCATTGGTACAGTCGGGAATCGAACTTGCGACCTTTGCATCGCAGGCAACTGCTCGAACCACTCGGCCACCACGGCTCTTTATTTAGTACTACCAGTTGAGATTAATAAGAGAGGTAGGGCATAACGGGTTTCCCGTTCGAATTTGTATCTGCCTGACTGAGGCAGGACCTCCACATTAAAGAAGTCCGTAGCTAAATAACACTATTATTTGTGTTGTGTTCCTACGCGGTGAATAACGTTTCCAATAATGAGCTCCTTGGGGAGGGGGGAGGATTGTTATATTGTGTTGGTAGCAGAGGGAGAGAGATGAGTCCCATTCTACTGTCAACACAGTATAACTCTCCGAATAGTGTCGTGTGACTACGTCCAAGTTACTTCGGTATCGTGAGCGTAAATAGGCTACGGTAACCGCTTCCCATCAGGTGGGCCATAAGCTCGTTTGCCACTCTTGTGGTATAAATAAAGAATTAGTGAGGTCTTCAAACCGACACGCGGTGGCTTCACGGCCGGCGTTGCTGGGAATTCGACCAAACATAATCATTGGAGGATGTCGGGGTTCGACCCTGCTCTATGAAATCAGGTTATTAACAAAATTATATATTTTAAATTATATATATATATATAGCTGTCCCGCCCAATCGTGATACCTACTCGGGCCTATTGTGAAACCAAAACCATTCTCGACTCCATCTGTTAGAATCGTTTGGAGCTAACAGATAATTGTGACTGTCAAATAATAGACAAATAATTTGTTGCAAATTATAATTGTATTAACAATTATAATTTGCAATAAAATAATATTGCGACTATAAATTGTGATGTAAGCTATCCTATCTTTCAAGTTAGATCAAACTGCGCGCGGTTTGCAAATTTGATTAAAATCGGTTAAGTAGTTTAGGAGTCCATCACGGACAAACAACGTGACACGTAATTTATATATATTAAGAAGATGTATATACTTACAAATACTCGATTGTAGATCTTTTAAATTGTTATTTGATAGGTCTAACGTCTCCAACGATGTCAGGTTGCCTAGAACATCTGCAAACACATTTTTTTACACAAAACGTTAACGAATTATACGAAAACTTTAACATTCCTCATGAATCACTCAGTATTTTGGTGAAAACCGCGTGAAAATTGGTTCAGTAGTTTCTCAAGCACGACTATACTTCATACAGCTTTGAATTTCAATGTTTTTCATTTTGCATCTCAATCAGCATCTCATCATGCATACTCAAGCACGACTATACATACGCCTTTGAATTGCTTCTCAGACGTATGCAGGTTTCCTCTCGATGTTTTCCTTCACCGTAAAGCTCGTGGTGTGACTAATCACTGTATATATATAGTGCTATCCACGAAGACGCGCCCCCACTATTCTCCCCTATAGTGTATAGTGTAAGTGTGCAACCTTCCACTAATGTTTGAGTATTGTCTGTACACACTGATTACCTATGAGTGCACACGCACACTACAGTTACTACACTCGGGTCATACTCCGCGAACCCGTCGACTAGAATTTGTTTGGGGGGGCGCGTCATCGTGGACAATCATCAAAAATCTCATCAGTACAGTCGGGATTCGAAGTTGCTATGTGTGTTACAGGCTACTCGAGCCACTCGGCCACCAACTATTAAAACCCGTTGCGTTGTTTGAGACATCTAAGCGTACATACAGCGGGAAGAGAGGAAGGAGGAGGAAGGAGGAGGATAAAAGCTAAACTTACTGCTTCTTATATCAATGATGCTGTTGCCGGTCAAATTGAGCTTCTTGACCTTGTTGGTGCCGGCAGTCAGGTCCATGGTCAGGACTGGCAGCTCGTTGTAGCTGAGGTCCACCTCGCGCAGCTGGTACGGGATCCAGGGGTTGGATGGGAAGGTTTTCTTGGTTATGTATCCAAACTTGTTGTGACTCAAATTTACCTGAAACAAATATATAAAATAGCCTTGTACATCTTTATATATATATATATATATATATTTCTTCTGTAAGTTCGTGTCTTTGTCACTGAACTCCTCGTAAACGGCTGGACCAATTGTAATGATATTTTCTGTGTATCTTAAGGTTGATTCGAGAATGGTTTAGATTCACAATTGGACCCGATAGGTGGCGCTGCGATCGTGTTTCAGAAGCTTTTATTCTTTCACCCTGAACCGCGAGGCACAGAAGTATGAAAATATTATAATGCAACTATAATTATATATACTACATCCTCACGCCTTCCCACAAGGGTCCCCGAAGGGGTAGGCAGAGATGTATAGGTAATACCCACACACCCACTTTCCGCCAGAGGTATATTAGGTGCCAACGTGACAGATGGCGAGTCCATCGCCGTTACTCAAGCAAGACTATACATACGCCTTTGAATTTCTTCTCCGACGTATGCAGGTTTCCTCTCGATGTTTTCCTTCACCGTAAAGCTCGTGGTGTGACTAATCACTGTACTTAAGTTTTTAGAAAAACTCATTGGTACAGTCGGGATTCGAACTTGCGACCTTTGCGTCGCAGGCAACTGCTCGAACCACTCGGCCACCACGGCTCTATTTATATATGTATATCGTATAGTATGTAGGATATCTCTAGCGGGGTAGGCAGAGAGTATAGAGCGCCAGTTCTCTCTAGACTTACATACCTCTTTCGCTTCGTCCACATTCATCAGTCTCTTCATACATGCTCGCCGGTTTCGAGTACTCCCGTCCTTGAGTGTCCGTTCGATTTTATCTAGGTAGTTGGAACGTGGTCTTCCTACGTATATATACCGATATATATAGAAAACGGCGACCATACCTATATAAAGAGTATGTATAACTTACTGATGAATGTGGACGAAGCGAAAGAGGTATGCAAGTCTAGAGAGAACTGGCGCTCTATACTCTCTGCCTACCCCGTTAGGGACTCGGCTCATAGATATGTATGTATGTATAACTTACCGTTTCCAATGACAGACAATCGTCCAGAAGTCCATTTGTCTTGTTGTCTATCCTCTCTAGTTGATTATGGGATAAATCCAAATTCCTAAAACAAGTATTTCAATTAGTTACATACATACATTACGGACAACGATATACATACATATGTATGCTAGCTGTCCCGCCCAGCTTCGCCTGGGATTTAAATGAAAAAAAAAAGACACGTTTTTCAACTATTGCTTCCCCTATGGAGGCAATAGATAAATCCGTGTTTTTAAAAAAAATTGGAGTTTCATAAAATCCGTTCTTAGCTGACCTCTACACCGCTTAAGGAATACTCCTACCAAATTTCAAGTCAATCGGCCTTATAGTTCCTGAGATTTCCTGATGAGTGAGTTCACAAATGGGATCCCCTATATGTATATATAGATTTAGCCGCGGTGGTCGAGTGGTTCGAGTAGTAGCCTGCGACACAAAGATCGCAAGTTCAAGTCTTTTCGAACATCATTCGAGTCAAAATTCAAAGGCGTTTGTATAGTCGTGCTTGAGTAACGGCGATGGACTCGCCATCTGTCGCGCTGGCACCTAAGATGGCGGAAAGGTTGTACCATTTATACACCTCTGCCTACCTTCCTTCCTTCTACCTTCGGGGACCCTTGTGGGAAGGCGTGAGGATACACTAAATACCCACCTCAACGCGACCAGTCCTTTGAACGCCTCGTTGGGTATCTTCACCAGGTTGTTGGCGCTGAGGGTCAGGTTCAACAGCTGCTGCATGCCGGTGAAGGAATGCTGGGCTATTGAACTGAGCTGGTTGGCGGATAGGTCCAGCTTGAACATCGTGGGCAGGTTACCGAAAGCTGACTTCCCGAGAGTTGACAGGTTATTGTTCTGGAATAGCACTTTCGTTATTTTTATTAGATACTAGCTGTCCCGCCCAGCTTCGCCTGGGTGAATTTCCTGAAACACGATCGCAGCGCCACCTATCGGGTCCAATTGTGATGTAAGCTATCATATCTTTTAAGTTAGATCAGACTACAAATCGGTTCAGTAGTTTAGAAGCCCATCGCGGACAAACAACGTGACAGGTAATTTATATCTATAAAGACTAGCAGACTCGGCCACACATTGCTATGGCTAATGTTTGTATTATATTAAATTAATATCATGTCAAAATAATATTTTGACCAATTTTCGTACCTATGGAGCAATAGTTGAAAAAAGTTTTTTTTTTATTTAACGAGCTCGCGTTCCACCATTCGGAGTTTCATAAATAGACTGACCTCTACACCGCGTAACGAATACTCCTACCAAATTTCAAGTCGGCCTTATAGTTCCAGAGATTTCGTGATGAGTGAGTTCACAAATGGGATAGCGGTCCATCCCTGCTTCGCACGACTGGACATAAGATTTTTTAAAAAGAAAATATAGCCTATGACCCTTAGGGTGAATGTAGCTTTCCAATGGTGAAAGAATTTTTCAAATCGGCGCATTCGTTTTTGAGTTTATTCATTACAAACATACAGTGAAGAAAAACATCGAGAGGAAACCTGCATACGTCTGAGAAGAAATTCAAAGGCGTATGTATAGTAGAGTAATAAAGGTCACACACGCTTACAATATGAAGAACGAGAACCATGCTCTCTATGAGACCTGACCTGATTTCTCCAGTTCTATCCTGGTTAGACCAGGCTTTGACCTAAATACACCAGGTCTTGACCTGGGTTGACCTGGATTGACCTGGTTTCAAAATTACCATTAAAAAGTTTAACAACCTGCATATATAGATACTGCAAGCTGGTGAATGTGTTGAGGGCTTCCCAGGGCGGCTTGGTCAACCCGTTGCCGGAGAGATCCAGACTCTGAACGGTCAGTAGACCTGAGAAGCTGTTGGAGTCCAACTTGTCGCCCAACATGTTGTTGGACAAATTCAGCCTGAGCAGAGCGTTCATCGCCGGCCACGTGCTAATGCGGACTTCTTGGAGGGAGTTGTGCGCGAAGTTCAGTTCGCTGCGGAGAGGAGAATGATACATGTAGAATTACCAATATATATATATATATATATATATATATATATATATATATTGGTAATTGGTATATAGAATTACCAATATATATGGTAATTCAACAATGCGTGATATATATATATCGCATACATGCATATACGCATTGACACAACGATCTCCGAAGGAGTAGGTAGAGGTGAGCCCCTTTTCGCCAGAGAAAGTGGGTGTGTGGGTATTACCAGCATACTACTTTCAGCATAGCGGGTTTCCCGTTCGAATTTGGAGCTGTCCGACTGGGGCAGGACCTCCACCTTATAGAAGTGCGTAGCCAAATAACACAATTTTTGTGCTGTGTTCCTACGTGGTGAATAAGGTTTCCAGTAATGAGCTCCTTGGGGAGGGGGGAGGATTGATATATTCCAACACAGTATCTACTCGAACTGTGTTTTTTTACTTATATAGTCAATAAGAATATTGTCACTAACAAAATATGGATAAATCTGAAAATAAATTAATAATAATACTAAGCGCAAGTGATACTTCGGTATCGTGAACGTAAATAGGCTACGGTAACCGTTTGCCATCAGGTGGGCCGTATGCTTATTGGCCACTCATGTGGTATAAAATGAAAAAACAAACTTAATTTTGCCGTGTTAGCTAAAAATAGAAGTAGGTATCATCACAGTCCCTCGCGGGGTAGGCAAGGGTAGTAGGGTTAAAATGCTCACCCTAAACTGATAGGTATTTGGAATATCCTATCGAGTTGATTGTAGCTAACGTCAATGACTCGACAGCTCGCCAGCTTAGCTAGACTACCCTTAGACACGTCGCGCAGTTTGTTGTGCGACAGGTTCAGTTCCAGCACGGTGGGCACAGAGCCGAATGTAGCGGGTTTGATCACCTCCATGGAGTTGTGGGAGAGGTCTAGGTACCTGCAATTAATATTACACACACATACAAATAAATAATTAAAAAGTTAATTTGTACCTTAGTCTTGGATGTCCTATGTATTTATGTATATATCTATCTATATAAGTAAATGTATCGTTGTCTAGTTACCATAACACAAGCATTGCTTAATTTGGGACTAGGTCAATTTGTGTGGAATTGTCCCGAGGTATTTATTATTATTGTTAAATAAAATTGGAGTGTCTGTTGGTAATATTAAAATATCCGCTTTTTACTAAATTTATATGGATGTATACCAAAACGTCATTTTTTAAAGTGTCTGTCTGTTTGTTCCGGCTAATCTCTGAAACGGATGGACCGATTTTGACGGGACTTTCACTGGCAGATAGCTGATGTAAAAAGGAGTAATCTCGCCTCTGTCTCCATTCGAGTCTTTGTATTACCTGAGAGAGAATAAATTTTGGAAGACTGCATTTGATATTTCGCTCAAATTGTTGTGCGATATGTCCACCGTATGCAGTTCGTACAGCTTAGGAAACGCCAGCTTGGGTATGGTCCGAATGCTATTGTGGGACACGTTGAGTATCCTAATGCCGGACATGTTTTGGATCGGGATCTGGAAACATCTTTAATGTTAGTATACATTTAAGCAAAAAGATCGCAAGTTCGAATCCCGATGTACCAATGAGTTTAAGTGCAGTGACATCACAAGCTTTACGGTGAAGGAAAACATCGAGAGGAAACCTGCATACGTCTGAGAAGATATTCAAAGGCGTATGTATAGTCGTGCTTGCTTGAGTAACGGCGATGGACTCGCCGTCTGTCGTTGTGAAAATGCATGATATATATAAACTGAGCCTCTTTACAAATACATATTTATATATTGAGGAACTGGCGCTCTATTCTATCTGCCTAATCCGTTAGGGACTCGGCCTGATGATATATATATATATATAGATATTTATGTATGTATATATATGAAAAGGCGTGAGGTTATTTATATATCCGTTAACCATCAGGCGGGCCGCAAACGACGGTTTTTTTTATACAACAAGAGTCGCAAACAAGCATACGGCCCACCCGATGGAAAACCGCAGCCTATTTACGCTTACAATACCGAAGTATCACTTGCGCGTTGCCACTCTGTGTTCGGAGAGTTATAGTGTGTTGGCAGCATAATGGGCTTAATCCCTCTGCTTCCAACACAATGTAACAATCCTCCCCCTCCCCAAGGAGCTCATTACTGGTAACCTTATTCACCGCGTAGGAACACAACACAATAAATTGTGTTATTTGGCTACGGACTTCTATAAGGTGGAGGTCCTGCCCCAGTCGGGCAGATACAAATTCGAACGGGAAACCCGTTATGCTCTACCTCTCTTATTATTTACGCTTACTATATTACGCTTATAATAGCGAAGTATCACTTGCGCGTTGCTACTCTGTGTTCGGAGAGTTGGCAGCATAATGGGACTAATCCCTCTGCTGCCAGCACAATATAACAATCATATTTATTTATTTATTTATTAATATAGATACAGTATTTGTTTGTAATTTAAGATATACCTTACCTGTGCAAAGTCCACGAAGCGGTTATGCGTCAGTCTGAACTCAAACGCGTATGTGTTCTCGTCGAAGGCCTTGGAGGTGATGTTCTCCAGGTGGTTGTGGTCCAGCTCCAGCAGCGTCATGTTGTTGCAGTTCTGGAACGCACCCGCCTCGATCGTGGCTATATGGTTGTGGGAGATGTTCACTGTCGCTTGGTAGAGGTCGGTAAACGCCTGGTTCTCCACTATCGCGATCTCGTTCTCTGCTAAGTTTATGAGCTGCAAAAATATAGATATAACTAGCTGTCCCGCCCAGCTTTGATCCGTAAAAAATTACAGTGGCGCCACCTATCTGGTCCAATTGTGAATCTAAACCATTCTCGAATCGATCTGAAGACACAGAAAATTTCATTAAAATTAATCTTATTTGGCAAAAACAAATAACGGTAAAAAACTGGCCAAAGACTGGTGATACACCTGCAGGAGTTACACTGCGTCGCAGACAGTGACTCAAGCACGACTATACATACGCCTTTGAATGTCTTCTCAGACGTATGCAGGTTTCCTCTCGATGTTTTCCTTCACCGTAAAGCTCGTGGTCTGACTAATCACTGTACTTAAGTGCAGAAAAACTCATTGGTACAGTCGGGATTCGAACTTGCGACCTTTACGTCGCAGGCAACGGCTCGAACCACTCAGCCACCACGGCTTAGGCTATATTTATATTATTGTTACCAAATATTATCTGTGGCCCGAGTACAAGCAGAATGCCATAGACACGAGTTCAAAAGCAAGCGCGTCGCACGTCGTTCTGAAGAGTCGGTCGTTCGCTAATATTCGTTTTGTAATAATAACTAAGTGCCTAATCATTTTGTCCTGATTATAATAAATGTATTGATAGGTCGTTACTATTTTTAATAAATCCACTTCTGGTTTTTAATACATATTATATTATATATTTACGTATTGTTACGAGATGGGGTTCGGTTGATTGAATGAATACATGATCCATCTTGACATTACGTAGATTTCCTTCCGATATTATCCTTCACACATAGAAAGGTTTGGACACATAGAAAGGATGAGTGAAGAAAGATTGACGAAACAGATATACAAAGCAAAAGTGTGTGCAAGAAGAGGCAGAGGAAGGCCACGTTCCAACTACCTGGATCAAATAGATCGGACGCTCAAGGACGAGAACGTTAAGAGTACTCGAAACCGTCGAGCGTGTATGAAGAGACTGATGAATGTGGACGAAGCGAAAGAGGTATGTAAGTCTAGAGAGAACTGGCGCTCTATACTCTCTGCCTACCCCGTTAGGGACTCGGCGTGATGATATGTATGTATGTATATATTTACGTATTGTTACGAGATGGGGTTCGGTTGATTGAATGAATGCATCATCCATCTTGACAGTATGTATATTTCCTGCCGATATTATCCTTCAACTTGAACCACATATTCAAAACAAAATTAATGAACCCGTCAAACTAGTATGGTTACTAACCTCTGCATACTTCACAGCCTGGAACATCTGATAGTCCACTTTCTTGATCCTGTTCCGTGACAGGTCCACTGTACCAATCCTGGTGACTGCGGAGAAGGTGCCCCGGCCAACGTCTGATATCTGATTGTCTTGGAGATACAGGCGCCTGGAGACAAGGACAATTTATGTGGAATCGCTCAATCCTCAATTATAGGAAACCACAGCATGCATAAATTTAAAAAAGGTTTGTTCGTAACAGCTAAAGATTTGTGAATTTAGGTTTGAACACACAAATCCTTTCTATACTTATTATACCTTAAAAATCTCATTCCTCTGAAACTGTTGGTGTCCAGTTTTTTGATCCGGTTATTGTCAAGATGTACCACTTTGAGTACGGTGTTCCTCGCGAACATTCCTCTAGAAAATAGACATAAATAATAATAATAAAGACAAACCAATAATATACCTGGACTTGGCTCACGAGATTATCAGCATGTGGGATGTGGACTCTGCAATCATTGTGCCGATAGTAATAACGGCCAATGGCCTAATGGCAAAGAGCCTCGACCAACACCTCAAGAGGCTCTCGTTAGACGGTTGGTTCAAGTGCCTGATGCAGAAAGCAGTACTGCTCGAAACGGCACGTATTGTGAGGAGATTTCTTTCTCTGGGACCCTAACACCGGCACCTTAGACCCTGGTCCCGATACCGATGGGCCCTATATTTTATATTTTTAAATTTGTTTTTATATACATGTATTTAAAATGTAATTTTAAATAAAAAGAGCCGTGGTGGCCGTGTGGTTTGAGCAGTTGCCTGCGACGCAAAGGTCGCAAGTTCGAATCTTGACTCATTGGTGCAGTGATTAGTCACACCACGAGCTTTACGGTGAAGGAAAACATCGAGAGGAAACCTGCATACGTCTGAGAAGAAATTCAAAGGCGTATGTATAGTCGTGCTGGAGTAACGGCGATGGACTCGCCATCTGTCATGTTGGCACCTAATATACCTCTGGCGGAAAGTGGGTGTGTGGGTACTACCTATAAACCTCTGCCTACCCCTTCGGGGACCCTTGTGGGAAGGCGTAAGGATATACTAAAAATGTAATTTACAAGAGTTATTTGAAATAAAGAATAATAATATAATTAATCTTCACGCCTTCCCACAACGGACAACGGTTCCCGAAGGGTATGTAGAAGTGCATATCCCGCCCAGCTTTGCTTGGGTGAAATAATAAAAGCTTCTGAGTCACGGTCGCAGCGCCACCTATCGGGGCTAATTGTAAATGTAAACCATTTTCGAATCCGACTGAAGACACACAGAAAATTTCATTAAAATCACATACAGACTAACATTCATTTTTGTACACATATATGTAATATATATATATATATATATATATATATATATATATATATATACTAGCTTATGCCCGCGGCTTCGCCCGCGTGGAAAGATCAACATACATATTTTTGCCTTTATCATATTAGAGCTTTGAATCTTTCGGGATTCAAATGTATTCTATGTCTTAATCCTGGATATAAGCCATCACCATTTTAGTAAAACAGAATTTTTTTTATTTTTTCAATAAAAAGTATCCTATGTTACTTCTAACACCTCCAAGAATATGTGTACAAAGTTTCATTATGATCGGTTAAGTAGTTTTTACGTGAAAGCGTAACAAACAAACTTACATTCACATTTATAATATTAGTAAGGATATATATATATACACATACATATATATATATAATAATAATAGAACTAATACCTGGGTATTTCTCCGATCAAGTTATTGCTTGCATTGCACCATCCCAGTTTTGTGAGGTCACCAATATGGCTGCCGTCCAACTTGGTAATATTGTTGTAACTGAAAATATCACATACATACATATCATCACGCCAAGTCCCTAACGGGGTAGGCAGAGAGTATAGAGCGCCAGTTCTCTCTAGACTTACATACATCTTTAGCTTCGTCCACATTCATCAGTCTCTTCATACATGCTCGTCGGTTTCGAGTACGAAAACATCACACAGTTCACTATACATACAATGGCTGCAGAGGGGGCGAACCCCCTATGACACCCTACCATTCTTCCTCTCCCACTTACGATTCCCCTTCCTCCCCTTCTCACTTGCCTCCACCTTTTCCAATCACATCTCCTTTCAGCCCTCCTCGTTTTGACCCCCTTTTCCCACTCTCCCTCCCATCAATATTAATATGGGATTGTAAATATATCCAATAACCTTAAATCCAAAGATTCAGTGTCTCTCAATCCACGGAATTGGTTTCTTTTCAATGTGGCAAGCCTGTTGCCATGGAGGTCCAAGGTTTTCAGCTTTTTCAGGGTCTGTAAGCATATATAATGATATGTAATAAAAGTGATAGAATGTTGGACACCTCACACCACGCCAAATTACCCTAAACTAGGCAGAGCCTGTACTATAGGTATCGGCGACTGATATACATACTTATGTAGATGTTAATATACAATAATATTGTGGACACCTCACACAAAGCCAACTGACCCTAAACTAGGCAGAGCCTGTACTATAGGTATCGGCGACTGATATACATACTTATGTAGATGTTAATATACAATAATATTGTGGACACCTCACACAAAGCCAACAGACCCTAAACTAGGCAGAGCCTGTACTATAGGTATCGGCGACTGATATACATACTTATATAGATGTTAATATACAATAATATTGTGGACACCTCACACAAAGCCAACTGACCCTAAGCTAGGCAGAGCCTGTACTATAGGTATCGGCGACTGATATACATACTTATGTAGATGTTAATATACAATAATATTGTGGACACCTCACACAAAGCCAACTGACCCTAAACTAGGCAGAGCCTGTACTATAGGTATCGGCGACTGATATACATACTTATATAGATGTAACAACAATAATATTGTGGACATCTCACACAAAGCCAACTGACCCTAAACTAGGCAGAGCCTGTACTACAGGTATCGGCGACTGATATACATACTTATATAGATGTTAATATACAATAATATTGTGGACACCTCACACAAACCCAACTGACCCTAAGCTAGGCAGAGCCTGTACTATAGGTATCGGCGACTGATATACATACTTATATAGATGTTAATATACAATAATATTGTGGACACCTCACACAAAGCCAACTGACCCTAAGCTAGGCAAAGCCTGTACTATAGGTATCAGCGACTGATATACATACTTATATAGATGTTAATATACAATAATATTGTGGACACTTTACTTACTTGGAAGGCTTCAACTGGCACATCAGATATTAATCCGTTGGATAGATGTAGTCTTTCAAGCTTGCCAGCTGCCTCGCTGCCAGCGAAGATATCCTTACCCAACTTGGTCATCATATGCCCATTTATTGACAGGACAGAGAGGTTGCCTAGAATCTGGAGTAATTTTGTTTCTTTATATCCTAACGCTTTCCCCAAGGGTCCCCGAAGGGGTAGGCAGAAGTGTATAGGTAATACACCACCCACACACCCACTTTCCGCCAGAGGAATATTAGGTGCCAACGTGACAGATGGCGAGTCCATCGCCGTTACTCAAGCACGACTATACATACGCCTTTGAATTTCTTCTCAGACGTATGCAGGTTTTCCTATCGATGTTTTCCTTCACAGTAAAGCTCGTGGCGTGACTAATCACTGTACTTAAGTTCAGAAAAACTCATTGGTACAGTCGGGATTCGAACTTGCGACCTTTGCGTCGCAGACAACTGCTCGAACCACTCGGCCACCACGGCTCTTTGTGATTTTTACCCATAAATTTGTGAAAAAAACACACTAATAGAGAGACTAACATTACCTGAAATGCTTCTTTTGGGAACTCATTTATCTTGGTATTAACCATGTAAATTTCCTGTAAAGTTCTGTTCACACCAGCGAATGTATACATATCTATTGATTTTATAGGTGTATCCATAATATGCATTACCCTTATTGTTGATCTATGGAATGCGGGTCCAAACAAGTGTGCTGAAAAAAAAACATGACTATATACATATATTTTTATTTTATTAAAACTTCCTGCAAACATTATTGCAAAGGCGAACTTAATGCCGAAGGCATTCTCTACCAGTTAACCTTTGGGTGATGCAGAGATAGGCATGGCAGGCTATAAAAGAAATAAATAGTTAGGAAATATAAACATAAATTCTTTATATATTATTATAATATACTATGCAATATAATATGTAATAATATCATACATCTAATTATATAATAGATAATGTATAAATACGAATAAATCTACTTATAATACATGTACATATATATATAATATATATATAAATATCAATAAATATCATATAATACACATAAATATTATTCAGTTTCTGCATGTTGGAAGTAAAGCTGCTTCACTTTCGCTTTAAATGTGTCACGGCTATTACACATCCTGATTTCCGGGGGGATATATATATATATATATATATATAGATATATATATATATAGATATATATATATAGATATATATATATAGATATATATATATATATATATATATCATCACGCCAAGTCCCTAACGGGGTAGGCAGAGAGTATAGAGCGCCAGTTCTCTCTAGACTTACATACGTCTTTCGCTTCGTCCACATTCATCAGTCTCTTCATACATGCTCGTCGGTTTCGAGTACTCTTAACGTTCCCGTCCTTGAGAGTCCGATCTATTTGATCCAGGTAGTTTGGATCGTGGCCTTCCTCTGCCTCTTCTTGCATGACTATTATCTATATATATCTCATAAGTCTTACTTATCTTTCTTACTAATATTATAAATGTGAAAGTTTGGATGTTTGGATGTTTGCGGTTCTTTCACGGCCAAACGGCTGAATCGATTTGGCTGAAAGTTGAAATGGTGATAGCTTATACCAAGGAATAGGACATGGGCTACTTTTTTTTTAATCCTGAAAAATTCAAAGTTCTTATACTATAATGTATGATGCTCTTTCACGCCATAGCGGCTGAACCGATTCTAGCTACACTATAAAGCTACATTTTCGAACTCCACGGGGATAAATAAAAAAAATAAAAAATGTTTATTTGTATGTCCATTACAGAACCGTAAATGACTGGACCGATTGTAATTAAATTTTCTGTGTTTCTTCAGGTGGATTCGAGAATGGTTTGGACCCGATAGGTGGCGCCACTGGGACCGTGGCTTTTATTTTACCACTCAACAAGGCTGGGTGGGACAACTAGTACCCAATATGACATACCTAACAAAACATGATGAATGTGGACGAAGCGAAAGAGGTATGTAAGTCTAGAGAGAACTGGCCGCTCTATACTCTCTGCCTACCCCGTAAGGGACTCGGCGTGATGATATGTATGTATGTATGTAACAAAACATAGTTATAGGGACGCGCAAGAGCGAAAATCTCAAAACATATTAATTATGTATGTTAGTCTTTAGGTATTTATTGTCATACAGTTTGTATACATAAATTAATAATAAATAAATACCAGGGACAATTCCACACGAATTGATCTAGTCCCAAATTAAGCAAAGCTTGTGTTATGGTAACTAGTCAACGATATATTTACTTATATAGATAGATATGTATATGCTTAAATACATAGGACATCCAAGACTAAGGTACAAATATTCATGTTCATCACACAAATGTCTGCCCTTAGCGGGATTCGAACCTGCGACCTCAAGTTTCGCAGTCAGGAGCTCTAGCCACTAGACCAGACGGTCGTCATTGTATATATGTTAGGTTAAGGTATATAATTATGGGCCCTATATTTTTACATGTACTTTCATGCCTGAAATAAATAGATTAATAATAATAGCTTCATATAATTGTGTCCAGTCTCGTGCGGTAGGCAGAAAATACCACACTTACAGACCTGTTTCACATCATTTAATTCAAATTAATCAGGTCCTTTATCTGCAGTTTCCAATACATTTCATTTATACTGCAAGTAATTGATAACAAATGTGTTGAATTTGGTTATCTTTTAAAGATAAATTAGTTAAAACATAATGTGCCTTGCTAGAAGAGTCCCTTAAAGGCATGTATTAAAGCTTACACAAATTATTATGTACAGACAGATTGAACTTAAGTACAGTGATTAGTCACACCACGAGCTTTACGGTGAAGTAAAACTTCGAGAGGAAACCTGCATACGTCTGAGAAGCAATTCAAAGGCATATGTATAGTCGTGCTGGAGTAATGGCGATGGACTCGCCATCTGTCACATTGGCAAATAATATAACTCTGGCGGAAAGTGGTTGTGTGGGTATTACCTATACACCTCTGCCTACCCCTTCGGGGACCCTTGAGGGAAGGCGTAAGGATATATTATTATATTATTATTAGACAGATTGAAACGTCTTAAATATTTTTTCTTCTTCAAATCTAATAAAAATCTTTATTGAATTCATTACAAGATCATAATATTACATTGTTTGGGATCTCTTTATTTAAGTTCCAAGAACCTGTATTAGGGGAGTCCCCTCTCTTTCTGTTTTATTTTTTTTGCTTTGATGGCAGCACCAAACCATAGTAATTTAAATACGGATGGTGTTACCATAACATGTATACTATGGTACTGAAATACTTACAAATTTTACACTCCTTCAAGGATAATCTCTCAATGGGGAGCCCCATGCCAGCAATATTTCCCAGCCCAACACTCAAGACTGCCAGCCCTGTGTTCTGGCACAGTATGTGCAACCCTGCATCTGTGCCTTTCTCGCACACGCAAGGATACATCAACTGTCTATCTGACTCTTTCGGACATGGGTAAGCGGGCCCTGGAGGTATATATTCTGAATTCAAATTTGTTATGGACGTTGCCAGCAATAAAAATATTATTTCGATCATTTTTGCTGTATTTCGTTGATCTGAAACGAATCAAACATAGTTAGCTAGATTTACGAATAAACACAATGAAAGTAGATAATTTAAAAACAAAGCATTCAAATGACATTAACGCGTAAATCCCAAGGCTGCGCACTATATCTTAAACAAGTATATAAGTTGAAATAAAATGTTTGTGTATTGGCGAAGTTTAAAGGTCATTACAAACCAGTTCTGTACATAAACGCGACAAGTTAAAATCACAGTGAAAGTACATATTTGTGGTATTTATCGTGTATAATTAATTACCCACGCATTGTCACTGGTATTCCCTTGAAGTGATTGAACACAAATTGGAAACAAAAACTGCAACTTGCGACTCATAACTTTCACCTGACGATAAACAAAGTTCAACTCAATTACCTGTATATAATCCTTCACACAACATTAATTACGGCAAATTCAACTATAATTGTGAACTTTTCCACCGATTTTACATATTAATTGCGCTGAAAACACGCAATATTATTTCTGTATGAAACTACGCAACCTCCCCCTCCATGGTAAACACGGAACTGGACAGACAGACACTGACTAAGTATAAGTAAATGCAAAAGTGAAATCAGAGACTTAAGAAAACCAGAGACTATAGAGTTCCGTCATTTGTATTGCAACTGTCAGAACTGGCAGAACATTTGATCAAATATTTAACAATATTAATTTATTTACTTATTCCATAGTAGTAATTAGTAGAAATCACGATTAAAATAAACACGAAACTAATGTTGAGATATTGTTCCTCATAGCTAAGCAACAATTAAAGAGACAATACAAGAGATAATACTTTTGAATGGCACCTAAAAAAAAGTCAAAGAAAAAGCAGAATGAATCTGAAGGACGGTGCGATCAGATGGAAGGTGGACACACATATCAAGTCCCGCCAGATGAAGTATTCAAACCAAACAGCTGGGAAATATTCTGCTTCCCATACATTTTATGCTCTCGTGCATGGGATTGCTTCATGAGCTTATGTTCCGGCACTAATCAATGCTTAGTTTACTGGTTGATGATACAATGGGTAGCTTGTAAAATAACCAGATTAACAACACCAGATCCCATCATATTCCCATACTATTTTTATATGTTCTGCCAAGTCATACTGCTCACGGTAGTTTTTTATCTATTGTGGCGTTTTTGGCTGCATAGAGCACTTGTTGATTACATGACGGCTTTCTACGAAGCTTTCTTGGATCCAAGTGTTGGCCCAAATATTGGTGGCTTAGGCAAGTCCAAAAACACAAGCAGAATGTCTTTCAGAAGATACTGTTTTAGGAAAAGCGAAATTTTTGACACCATGACAGATAGTCAGAACGGTGGAGGGGATTCTTCCACTAGCCCTATGTACTGTGTAGCTGCATTTATTGCGGAGTTCGTCATTCTAAATATGTTTTGTTATTATTAACCTTGTTGCAGTTTGTACGCTATTTTTAATTAACAATATCAACATGTTGCAGATATATTTTATTTCTATATTTATTCCTTGTTTTTTTTAACAGTGCTTCGAAAGAAGGGCTTTTTATTACAATAAAACCTATTTTGATCACGAAACTTATATTGTCTATATTGTCTTATGTAATAATGAATCTTTATACAAAGTAATTATATGGCTTCATCCTTTTAACTAAAAACGAATAAAAGATATGAAATCACAATATCATGTGACTTTCTCATTAATGTTAATATGGAATTTTAGAGGGTATTATTTGTGTGATTATTTTAATGAAAGCGGGTGACGTCGAAGAAATAGCTAGGTCTATACAAAGACTACAATCGTATAACCCCCCCGAAAACATAATAAAAACTTTTAAATCTCTTGATATGAATAAGTCTATTGATTTATGGGGACACTCTGTAAAAGTTCTTAATAGTATTATTGACATAATTGCAGTAGATTTAGCATTAGTTTTTAATGCGTGTATTGCTAGTGGTGAATTTCCTGATCAAATGAAATATGGTAAAAACATTCCTTTATTTAAAACTGGTACCATTACCGACCCAAACAATTTCAGACCAATCTGAATATTGCCAGTTTTCAGAAAAAAATATTGAAAAAGTTTTACTTAACCTGCTTTAGTCATTGTTCTGAGACTTAACCACATGCTAGCCTTTTTTTACAAACATGAGTTGATGCATACTAAACAATACGGCTTCACAAAGGGTCGCTCGACTACTGATGCAGGTATCGAACTACCGTACCATGTCAATACATATTCCAAAATTTGTTATATATTTGAAAGAATATTGTAAATTTTAAGAAAAATAGCGACTTGCATACTGCGAATACACGGAACAAAGATAAACTCCATGTTCCAGCTAGATTACACAAAACTAGGAACTCATTTGTCGGGCAAGGTATACGTTTTTTTAATAAGCTACCTCGGAAAATAATTGAATTGTCTTTTGTAGAATTTAAAGCTGTCGTTAAAAGTAATCTAATTCAAAAGGCTTATTATAAAGCATCAGATTATTTTAATGATGGCCATGCATGGCAATGAATTGCTCCTCTTGTACAGAGTTTATATATGTAACTTTAATCTTTAATCTACCCCTACGTAAAAGGGAACAAATGTTAAAAAAGCAAACCGGGGAGTTTGTTTCGCAGTTTCTTCTCCTGGCAGGTATTTTTTCTTGGAAACGGTGGTAACTTTAGTTTATATTAAATATGTGACGTTCAATAAGTGTTCCCTGTGTCCCTTACGTTGAATAAAATATTTAGATTTTTTTTTTATTTTGATACATGGAAATTTATATAAGTAACTAACTGTGCCGCCCAGCTTCGCTTGGGTGAAAAAAAATATGTATATATAATTAAATTAAACTTCCTGAAACACGATCTCAGCGCCACCTATCGGGTCCAACGTGAATCTGAACCGTTCTCGAATCCACAGGAATAAAAAAAATTCATCATAATTGGTCGAGCGTTTACGATCCTATAAGGGACATACGTACAAACATTCAATTTATTATAGATGATGCCCACTTCTACCTTCTACCACCGCACCTCTCGCCAGCGACGGGGAATTCATCCCCATACCTTGGAACCACAAAGGTCTCGCACTGCGCGGTTGCAAAGGTGTTTCCTTCCGCGAACGCTCAGGCTGTGGAATGAGCTCCCCTTGAGGTTTTTCCTGGAGGGTACAGCATGGAGGGCAACGCGCGAGTGATACCCCTAGTGTTGCAAGCGTTTGCCACCCAAGTGGTATTATATATATATTTAGATAGGACTAACACCAAGTCCACTAGACTTGGAGGCAAAAAAAAGGTTTACTTTGTTTTTGTATATAGATAATATGACAGATGCAATGCGTCATTTCACAAAATGACGTCCGTTAATCCATGGCCGAGCATCAAAGAAACTGACATTCAGTTATTATTTATTTTTATATTATTGTTTAAGGATTATTTATAGTATGTTTTTTTGAAAATAAAACTTTTATAGGTACCCTATCAGCAATATAGGTAGGTATCTATCAGCAATACATTTTGGATCAAATTAAAATATAAATTACTGGTCTGAACAAACGCTAGTTGTCAACAATGGCGCCAAAGAAGAAACATAAGAAAAAACCCATGAGTGAAAGATTTAGATGCGATCAGTTGGAAGGAGAACAGTTCCATGCACCAGCAGAAGAGGTATTCAGATATAACTGGTGGGAGGTGTTCTGCTTTCCATACATCTTATGCTCTCGACTATGGGACTGCTTCGTGACTCTATGTTCGGGCACAAACCAATGTCTAGTATATTGGATGATGATTCAATGGGTCGTTTGTAAAATAACAAGAATGACAACTCCCGACCCAATTATATTCCCTTATTACTTCTACATGTTCTGTCAGGTCACTATGCTAACAGTGGCGTTTTTTTTGTTTTGGCATTATTGGCTTCGAAAGACCCTGTATGAATACTTTTTGGCCTTTCATGACGCTTTAACTGAAGACAACGCAGGCACTGAGAGCGGAGGTGGATTGGGCAAAAGAAACACAACGAAATTATCTTTCAGAAGATACTGCTTCAGGAAAGGTGAAATATTCGACAGCACTGTTGATAACGGCGGTGTTGATTTTACTACCAGTCCTACGTATTTAATTACTGCTGCAGTCGTGGATTATTTTGTAAATAAAATGTTTTATTGACACTTTACAATATATTTTAATAAGCTCACGTCTCCCCACAAGTATCCCGAGAGCAGATGTGTATAGGTATCACCCACTTTGCGCCAGAGATATATATTAAGTGCCAATGTAACAGATGGCGAGTCCTTCGCCGTTACCTAAGCACGACGATACTTTTTTTTTACTAAGCTGTTAATAAGTATTAACCTATATAACAAACATTTTATATAGTTAGGTGATAAAATATTAAGTAGTCTGCCTATTAGAAAATATTTGCAATACTGATTTTTCATTCACATATTGCAGCTCGTTGTACTATTTAGTGTTAAAATTGAAACCATGAGACATAAATGAGGTAAGAACAGTACAATTGCAACTTAATTGGGGAAAAAGATTTCTCTTACGTGTTTATAAAGATTTTTAACTACAACTGCAAATTGCAATAGTAATATTATGAGGTGTAGTATGTCATACCCTTAGGGCAAGAGAAATGGTACATCAGCGTGAAGATATATTTAAATTATTAGGGCCAATAACATAGTTGTACCAAAAAACAAGATTACAACCAATGAGGTTTTATTTACTTACAACTAATTGTTAAACGAAAGAAATGAAAGAATGGCACTCTAGTCTGATACCCCGTGAGGCGTGATAATAGTAGAATCAGCTTTCCTACAATGGTATCATTTACAACCAGCACTAACTTATAGAATGTCAACTCAACGTCAAACAAACTTTCTTGTCAGGTGTGCAGTGCAGCGAGTGACAGTCACAGTCAGACGTCAGTAGTCCCGAAAATGGTTGGGAGTCTGGCACAATTATTTCGCAATTAGTCAAAGATTTGTGATTAAATAATAGCTAATGTGTGAGACTATTTCATGGAAATTGGTGTAAACATATGAATTGACTCACAAATCGCTTGTTCAACTCTACTGGTGAGTTATATTATATTTAAGTACACTTTTGTATGAGTGAAATCTTTTTATTTCTCATATTGTGAAGACAAACGCTTTATTTAAAATTAAATTTAAATAATAAGAAAGATCGATGGTGAGATTACATTGAGGCTATTTTGGTGAGCTTATCTTAATCTTTAAAAGGTATTCATTGTGTTTTTTAACGTTAAAACCCACGTCGGCGTTTCCATGTGCTTATTAATTCTAAGCTTGCGTGTTGAAATGCAAAATTAAAGTGTTTTATAATTCATACACGTACCGACGTACAGGAAACAGTTTATGCGTCCATATTTAAAAGTTTCAATCGAGTTGGAGGTGAGCTAAAATACTTATTTGGTTTGTTTTGGTGACCCAGATTTGATGTTACCCATCTTTAAAGTAACTGTACCTAGTGATCTGCTGACAAACAAGCTCACTTAACCTCTATTAATGACCTACTTTCTAATTTGCAAATTTCCAAAACCTTGTTATTTCTTGCCATACAAATTGTTGACATTTTAAAGTTCACCATGGCTACTCATTAATAAACCATAAATAATTGTTAATAAAATTATTTTATCTGTGACAAACTTGTAAATTAAATTTATAAGCATTTGTTAATATCAATCAGTAATTAATGCATTCAATGATATAATTGAGACCAAACATTCAGTGGGATTTTCATGATATATTTTAAGCCTTGTCTCTATGCTACAGTCTATGGGAAATAGAGATGATAATATAATAATAATATATCCTCTCGCCTTCCCATCCCTGAAGGGGCAGGCAGAGTTGTATAAGTAATACCCACACACCCACTCTCTCTCTCTCTCTCTCTCCGCCAGAGATATATTTTAGAGATGATATCTATGTATATAATTCATCTTCACGGCTTCCCACGTAGTAGCCACACACTTTCCGCAAGAGATATAGAAGAAGAAGAGAAGGTGTGAAGAATAGTTAATGCTATTTTAAATACTCCTGTAGCTGTCAGTGAACCTAAATTTTATGAGCTGGTTTGAGTCAATTGATTAAGATATTGGCAAGTCTATCTGAGTATCTGTCAGCATGAATGTATAGTCTGTGATCCTGGCAATGGAGTAATGATCTGGTTTACTTATTGCGCTTAATCTGCTGTATTTTCCAGCGAAAGGGTCCTAATTTTTTTACTTTCACCATCAGCTCCTCTCCGTAAGGGAGTCTGCATTAATATGTATGTTGTACTGTAAGAGACAGCGCATAAAGACTTAAGTTATTATTAAGCGGCACATTTATAACTCAGCTCATGTACTGCACCTTCAAACTATGCATCAGAGTACATCCTCAAACTGGTATTTTGAATAACAATACTAATGCGTCACTATTGACGTCATATATACCGGCCCGCTAAATATTTAGTGTCCTGCTAAGTAAAGACACATTCCATACTCAATACAAACTAACGTAGATGGTGGTAAGTGCATTGGTGGGTTTCCCTTAAGGCTGGACTGATTTGAGTGACGAGGCTTAAGCCTGCAACGTGAAGATCGCTATCCCAACGGTACCAATGAGTTTTGCTAAACTAAGTACAGTGATTACTCCCATCACGAGCTTTACGGTGAAGGAAAACATAGAGAGGAAACCTGCATATGTCTGAGAAGAAATTCAAAGGCGTATGTATAGTCGTGCTTGAGTAACGGCGATGGACTCGCCATCTGTCACGTTGGCACCTAATATACCTCTGGCGGAAAGTGGGTGTGTGGGTATTACCTATACACCTCTGCCTACCCCTTCGGGGACCCTTGTGGGAAGGCGTGAGGATGTATGTAAATAATGTATTTTTAATAATTTGCATGATTCTGTGAATCTTTGTATTCATTTTAATCATATTTATATATATGTATATTCATTGCAATCTTAATATACTTATATAAATTAACCGACTTTGATCAAATTTGCACACCGTGTGCAGTTTGATCCAACTTAAAAGATAGGATAGCTTACATCACAATTGGACCCGATAGGTGGCGCTGCGATCGTGTTTCAGGAAGTTAAACTTTTTCCCCCGGGCGAAGCTGGGCGGGTCCGTTAGTATAAATATAAATCAGTAGATTTATTGCATAGTATGTGTACTACATACATATCATCTCGCCGAGTCCCTAACGACAGAGAGTATAGAGCGCCAGTTCTATCCAGACTTGCATACTTCTTTCGCGTCGTCCACATTCATCAGTCTCTTCATACATGCTCGCCGGTTTCGAGTATATGTATTATTGAGATTGAAAAGCAAATTGGGATTGAGAGGTAAATTACCGTTTCCTACTTACCTTCGAGGAACTTCCGGTGCAGAGGAGAAAGGTAATATTTAAGAAACTCGTCCTTTTTCGTTCAGAATCAAAAATACTATACTATCAATGACACGAAAAGGTTGGTTCCGTATTGAATAATTGATATGTATGTAGGAACTTGCAATCAATTCCTTTGCGATGCCTCTGACGCATCGATCTCCGGAACCACATACATACATGATTGTCTTGAAATATCTCGCACCTCGAAACAAAGGCCGTTGATTTGTCATCATCACAAATTTAAGAGCTGGTCTCTTGTCGGCGTCTCTGATGTAGTCCCCTCCATTCGCTTCTGTCCAGCGCAACCTCCTCGACCTCCTTATATGTCATTTTTACTTAAAAATTTTGATTGAAAATCTTGATTTGTACTTGAAAATATATAGCTTGATATTCATATACCTACATACCTTCACGGGGTAGGCAGCGAGAGTTATAGCGCCGATTTACAAACATCTTATCCTTGATCCAAGCTCGTCGGTTTCGTCTCGTACTCTTGACGTCTTGACTCCCGTCTTTGAGTTTTCGATCGATTTCATCTATCATTATGAACATCGTCTTCCTCTGCCACTAATTCTCATCCGTATTGTATTTCTATTTGATCAATCTCTCTTTATTCATCCTTTCTATATGACGGCCGTAGTCATGGATGTCCTATGCATATGTGTACCTATATATCTATCTATATGAGTATGTATTACGTTGTCTAGTTACCATGGAGCCGTGGTGGCCGAGTGGTTCCAGCAGTTGCCTGCGACGCAAAGGTCGCAAGTTCGAATCCCGACTGTACCAATGAGTTTTTCTGAAATTAAGTACAGTGATTAGTCACACCACGAGCTTTACGGTGAAGGAAAACATCGAGAGGAAACCTGCATACGTCTGAGAAGCAATTCAAAGGCGTATGTATAGTCGTGCTTGAGTAACGGCGGATATATAAATGGCGGAAAGTGGGTGTTTGGGTATTACCTATACACCTCGATTTTGATCTATACCTCTCCTCCTGACCTCCTCTCTCTGCCGACCCCTTCGGGGACCCTTGTGGGAAGGCGTGAGGATATATTATATTATTAGTTACCATAACACAAGCTTTGCTTATTTGGGGCTTTGTGAATATGTGTGGAAGTGTCCTGAGGTATATATTTATGTTCAAGCCAACGTAACATGTCCTTCTTCATCACAATCGCACTCTCGTTCCCGTCTGTTGCTTTGCGGACCTCCACGCAAGTATTTCACGTTGCCCTACTGACTGGCCAACCTTGAAGTTCGTGTATTGTCGTATTCTAACGTCTACGTAAATATGTGCTTAGCAAACGCTTGGTAAGTGACATCTGTAATATATATTCTATACATATCCTTACTAATATTATAAATGTGAATGTAAGTTTGTTTGTTACGCTTTCACGTAAAAACTACTTAACCGATCATCATGAAACTTTGTACACATATTCCTGGAGGTATAAGAAGTCACATAGGATACTTTTTATTGAAAAAAAAAAAAACATTTTTACGACTGAAAAAAAGCCGGTTTTCTGATATTTTTTTATGGTGATGGCTTATACCCAGGATTAAGACATAGGCTACATTTGAATCCCGAAAGATTCAAAGCTCTAATATTATAAAGGCAAATATGTATGTTGCTCTTTACACGCGGGCGAAGCCGTGGGCATAAGCTAGTAATATTATAAAGAGGAAGAATTTGTATGTATGTTTGTAACGAATTGGCTCAAAGAGTAGTGGACCGATTTGAAAAATGATTTCACCATTGGAAAGCTACATTCACCCTGAGTGACATAGGCTATATTTTCAGTCAAGGGGGTCGCGGGATGCAGGGAGTGTGACCCAAGTCTATTAATTGTAGTGTGCGTGTGCACTCATAGATAATCAGTGTGTACCGATAATACTCAAACATTAGTGGAAGGTGCACACTTACACTATAAACTATGAGGTAGAATAGTGGGGCGCGTCTTCGTGGATGGCGCTATATATAACTAAAACGTAAGTGACCCTAAAAAAGGTTATTATAGGCGACTTTGAGAGCCGTAGTGCCGAGTCGAGTAGTTTCAAGTAAGATTGCCAGTTTGAATTCCGACTGTACCAATGAGTATTTCTGAACCTAAGTACAGTGATTAGTCACACCGCGAGCTTTACGGTGAAGGAAAACATCGAGAGGAAACCTGCATACGTCTGAGAAGAAATTCAAAGGCGTATGTATAGTCGTGCTTGAGTTATGACTATGGATTCGACATCTGTCACGTTAACACGTAAATATATCTATTGCGAAACAGGTTGTGTTACACCTCTGCCCACCCCTCGGGGATATTTTTGGGAAGGCGTGAAGATATTATAAAGAATAATATCTTTCTGTTAAGGAGACGGATGCAACCTAGTTCTATCGTACACATAATTTAAATTTAAAACGCTAGAAAGTTTGTCGCATCTGGCAACCTTGAATACGCTTAGATTTCTAGCGACAACCGGTCTTGCAATTTCACAACGCTAAATAAGACTTGGCCCTTTAGTCCACTTATGGAACACTAGGTGTGCTTCGTGGTTTCACCCGTGTGAATCCATATTATATAAATACCTAAACAGTCGCTGGCATGAGGCATATTATAGGGCCGAACGCACGATTCAATCAATATGTACATTTAAACATTACATTGTGTTTAACTGTGTTGTGGCGAATATATATTATATATATATATATATACTAATATTATAAATGTGAATGTAAGTTTGTTACGCTTTCACGTAAAAACTACTTAGCCGATCATCATGAAACTTTGTACACCATATTCTTGGAGGTAGGTATTAGAAGTAACATAGGATACTTTTTATTGAAAAAAAAAAATTATGAAAGATAAAAAACACAGCTAGTATATATATATTTTTTTTTATTCACGCAGAGTTCCTGACGGAGTAGGCAGAGGGAGAGTAAAGCGCCAATTGTCAAAGTTCTTCATTTGACATTGCATTGCGCGGCATTAAAAGTCAGACGGGCCTGTTTGGCTCGGTGCACTTTTTGTTAGTGGGTTTTTACAAACACAACATTGCGACCATGTATTTGGCTAACAAAAACAAGCATAAGCTGTCGTAGGAACCAGTTTTTTAATTACTAGCTTTGCCTCGCGGTCGCACCCGCTTTAAAGTTGATTTCATTGACAATATTGAACAAAAATAGCTTAAAATAGCATTGCATGAGCTATATACTGTGTATAAATGTACATACATAGATACAGCCGTGGTGGCCGAGTGGTTCGAGTAGATGCCTGCGACACAAAGATCATCACAAATCGAATCCCGACTGTAGCAATGAGTTTTTCTGAACCTAAGTACAGTGATTAGTCACACCACGAGCTTTACGGCGAAGGAAAACATCGAGAGGAAACCTGCATACGTCTGAGAAGCAATTCAAAGGCGTATGTATAATCGTGCTTGAGTAACGGCGATGGACTCGCCATCTGTCATGTTGGCACCTAAAATATATCTAAGGTACAAATACTCGTGTTCATCATACAAATGTCTGCCCTCAGTGGGATTCGAACCCGCGACCTCAAGTTTCGCAGTCAGGAGCTCTAGCCACTAGACCAGGCGGCCGTCTGGAAAAAGTAATAACGAATAAGTGATCTTCAAAGAATATTTCTCCTCTTTCCAGATAATAAGCTGTTAATCAGCTACGAACCAGTGGAGTCATGAAAGTTTGGGGAGCGCACGGTGAGTTCTGTGCTCGCCACCAATGGGAGGTCATTGTCGCCACGCTGGCGCTGCTGGCGTGCGCCGCGAGCGTCGAACGGGGCGGGGCGGCCGCTAGGGCGGAGCGCTGCGCGGGCTGGGCGCGCGCCTGCCCAGGCCTAGAAGCCGAGTACCAAGCCGCCGACGCCGTCATCATGACGTTCGTCCGATGCGCCGCCCTACTCTACGCCTACTACCAAATCTCAAACCTACAACGCATCGCCTCCAAATACCTCCTCATCATAGCCGGAGTCTTCTCGACCTTCGCGTCCTTCATTTTCACGTCGGCAGTCGCCAGTTTGTTCTGGAGCGAGCTGGCTAGTATCAAGGACGCGCCCTTTTTGTTCTTGTTGGTCGCTGACGTGGCACGAGGCGCGAGGATGGCCAAAGCGGGCTGGTCGGCTGGGGAAGACCAGGGGAAGAGAGTCGGGAGGGCGCTAGCCCTTTTAGGACCAACGGCCACTCTGGATACTCTACTGGCGGTGCTGTTAGTTGGCGTGGGAGCTTTATCTGGTGTGCCGAGACTAGAGCATATGTGCACCTTCGCTTGTCTGGCTCTTCTAGTAGACTACTTGGTCTTTGTCACTTTCTACCCGGCCTGTCTGTCTTTGGTTGCGGACTTCGCGTCTGGTCGCAAGGAAATGGCGCCGGATAGCCCGTTTTCAGAAGCGGATTTGAAGCCCAATCCCGTCGTCCAACGAGTGAAGATGATCATGGCTGTAGGTCTCCTGTGCGTGCACCTGACGAGCCGATGGCCCTGGAGTGATGGTAGCTTCGTCAACGAAGGCCCAATGGAGAATGTCACCCCGACCTCTCGCGACAACGTTCTTCTCCATTCGTACGTTAAATGGTTCTCTGTGAGTGCCGACTATACCGTCATAGCCACTCTCCTATGCGCTCTGATAATCAAGTTCATTTTCTTTGAAGAGCAAAGGAACTGGGTCATTGATATGACTGACATGACAGTGAAGGAAGTTGTCCAAGATACGGATCGAAGGACCAAGTTTTCACTTGGAGATGACTGTAACTCTGAAGTGTCGACGCAGACCGAGGACTTTCAAGACGAGGTAGAGTGGCCCGTGCTGTCACCCAGTTCTTCGGCGGCCAAACTGAACGCTAAAAAGCGGCCGATGGCTGAATGCTTAGAGATTTATAGATCGGAAGGAGCGTGCACGTCGTTGAGTGACGAAGAAGTTTTCATGCTCGTTGAACAGTCTCACGTGCCCTTGCACAGACTAGAAGCGGTATTCGGCGACCCGTTGAGAGGCGTGAGACTGCGTAGGCGCGTTGTCGCTTCCAGATTCAACACAGATTCAGCCATCAAGCAGCTGCCTTACTTGAACTATGATTATAGTAAGGTGTTGAATGCGTGCTGCGAGAATGTCATAGGCTTTGTTGGAGTTCCCGTGGGGTATGCAGGGCCGTTGGTCGTGGACGGGAAGCCATACATGATCCCAATGGCCACCACTGAAGGGGCTTTGGTCGCGTCCACCAATAGAGGAGCTAAGGCGATCGGCACCAGGGGTGTGACGAGCGTTGTCGAGGATGTGGGCATGACCAGGGCGCCGGCTGTAAAACTGCCCAACGTCGTCAGAGCCCATGAATGTCGACAATGGATCGACAACCCTACTAACTACGCGATAATCAAAGAAGCCTTTGATTCGACATCAAGGTTTGCCCGGCTACAAGAAGTGCACATCGGAGTTGACGGCGCGACTTTGTACTTGAGATTTAGAGCGACCACCGGGGATGCTATGGGCATGAATATGGTTTCCAAAGGGGCTGAAAATGCCTTAAAATTACTGAAGACTTACTTCCCGGATATGGAAGTTATAAGCCTTTCCGGGAACTATTGCTCTGATAAGAAGGCTGCTGCTATTAACTGGGTCAAGGGCAGAGGAAAGAGGGTCGTGTGTGAAACGACCATATCAAGCGATAGTTTGAGGAACATCTTCAAAACTGACGCCAAAACTTTGGCAAGGTGTAATAAAATTAAGAATCTCTCCGGATCAGCTCTCGCTGGGTCCATAGGGGGGAACAACGCTCATGCTGCGAACATGGTGACGGCAATCTTCATAGCGACCGGCCAGGACCCCGCCCAAAACGTGACCAGCAGCAATTGTTCCACCAACATGGAGGTTTGCGGCGAAAACGGCGAAGATCTGTACGTTACTTGCACAATGCCTTCACTGGAAGTGGGCACGGTTGGTGGGGGGACAGTGCTGACGGGACAAGGGGCGTGTTTGGAGATCCTGGGGGTGAAGGGGGCGGGGCTGAGGCCTGCTGAAAACTCGGCCAGACTGGCGTCTTTGATCTGCGCTACAGTATTGGCTGGGGAGCTGAGTTTAATGGCCGCGCTCGTGAATTCTGACTTGGTGAAGTCCCATATGCGTCACAACCGTTCTAATCTTAACGTCCAAAATGTTGCCAACATCGAAACAAACTCCAGTACTATTTCTTTAACAGTACCTAAGTTATAACGAATTATCGACCTCATGCTTTAGTTTCCCTTAAGTATTAAGCTACCTCGTGTTACGCTGACTAGATTTTGCAATGTCTTAGCTATGAGAATGGTCAGGTCTGGTCGGCCTTGCTACGCCGTGAATAAGCAACTTATCGTTAGACGTTTTCTAATGAAATAAAATAAAAGTATATACAAGAGCGTAAACGAAAGAGTTATGTAAGTCTAGAGAGAACTGGCGCTCTATCTCTCTACCTACATCGTTAGGGACTCGGCGTGATGATGTTCTTTAATGAAAACTTTTTCACAATGGAGAGAAAATACCTATTTGTACATAACTCTGGATTAGTCAAAAACTAAGCGTGAACCTTTATTGTATTCGAAGTTAGAAAGTTAGTCAACTTGAACTCTACATTTGCTTGCACCAGAGAAGTGATCAGTCATGCAAACAGAAAATCGCATTGACGTTTGCACGCAATAAATGTCACCGATCCAAAATAGAACGAACATACTTTATTCGATCTTCTTAATGATCATGTCATTAGGTTTGAATGTGATATGAAACTGGATTACCTACATATTGAACTAAATTATCAGCCTCTTCGTCTCGGTACAGTGCCCTTAGTCAGCTATTAGGTCAATCTGGTTGTGGATTAATGTACTTTTAATAACATCCTTGTTTAGAAGTTAAGGAGAAACGACGAATGTTTGCTTAAGAATTAAGGTTTTTCAGCCTGAAAACTGGCACAGCTTAAGTAATCTTCTCTACGGATCCCTCTGGTACTAATGTGGTCGGTTAGAATCTGTGGTCTAAAAAAAGCACGTTCTTTTGCTTTTACCAGGGGAGTTTTAGGCGATCTTGAAAATATTTTTTCACAGCATTGTATTAAAATCAGGCATAAACCTTGGGCAAAATGGTTTTAAGAATACAATACTGCGCTTTGTCAATTTTAAATATACATATTTTCTTTTTCTGTATTAATTATGTCAATGACACAAAGCTATATGACAGACCGCTTTTTTGTCAATTTTAATTTAAAAAATAATGACGCGTTCTCAATGACATTTGACATTTGCAAAAGGCGGCCATGTAATTTGTTTTTAAAGTTGTTAACTAAGATATTGAGATAAAGAATCACAGTGCCTAAAATAAGATTGTGACAAATAGTTATTAAAATGTATTCAATGTATTGTTATTGCTAACATTAAGTTTTAAAAATGTATTTGAGGCTTTTATATAGATTATATTATATACATGTTGTGTTTTGGTTCTATTGTTATATAACGTAGTTTAAGCACCTCTTTGGGGTGGGCCTTTTCTTGGCGTACAATTGTCATTATTATCCAAAACTGAAGATCGAATTATAGAAATACATGTATAGAAAGATCGTTCAAATCCCGACTACACCAATGAGTTTTTCTCAAATCAAATCAAATCAAATCAAAATCTTTTTATTTCACATAGGCCCAGGTGGGCACTTATAAAACGTCGAAAAAAGAGCACGGTTCGGGTTGGTCGCTTCCATGGAGAAGAACCGGCAAGAAACTCCATGGTTACTCTTTTCAAATCATTAGGCATATACAACAATAATATTTTTTCGTTACAGCAATAGTACCTAAGTATGGGGGAACAACGTAGGCCCGACAATAGGTCGCTGCTTACTATACAAAGCATACATAAAACAAGATAATTATAACAATGTTAGCAAGATCTAAGAATCTACAAAGCCTACAATGTTCTCACATTCACAAATTAGACAAATTAAACAAGTGACACAAATATTGTCATCAGTACTGTAACTAATTCTGGTCAAGATATTGAATAAATTAAAATAAAAAAAAGTTAAATTATTATTGTAAAAAAAACCCCGAAATGAGAAAAGAAAAGATTCAGAATAGTTAGAGACATCCACAAATTTGTGCCGTTTATGAGCTACCAAGGAAGCCGCATGCGCAGAAGGAACTAGAGCCAGACTTCTTTATCTTCAACGTAGTCCTTGATTTTATAATATGCTTTTTTAATCAGAACACGTTTGATAACGTTTTTGAACTTTACATCAGTCAGTTCTATAACTGACTTTGGCAGCTTGTTGTAAAAGCGTATACTATTTATAATAAAAGACTTGCTCGTTTTTGTTAATCTATATTTCGGGATTACAATTTAATGTTTACTGCGGGTATTTTTATTATGGCAGTCGCTTTTAATTTTGTAAATCCCTCGATTTTTGCGGACATATAAAATACATTCAAAGATATAGAGTGAAGGCAAAGTTAGTATGTCGATCTCTTTAAATTTCTCTCTGAGAGACTCGCGAGGAACCATGCCATAGATCGCGCGGACCGCCCTCTTTTGTAGAATGAAAATTGAGTCAACGTCCGCCGCTGATCCCCACAGCAGAATGCCATAGGACATAATACTGTGGAAATAAGCATAGTATACTAGCCTAGCTGTGGCTACATCAGTTCAATGCTTTATTTTCCGTACTGCATACGCAGCTGAACTTAACCGACCGGAAAGTGTTCTAATGTGCGGGCCCCACTGCAATTTTGAATCGATGGTAATTCCTAGGAATACAGTTTCCGCTATAGCATCAAGTTTGTTGCCATCAAGATTTAAATTCAGATCCCGTTGTGTTACATTTGGTAAAGAGAACTTAAGACATTTCGTTTTGTTTGGATTCAGTAAAAGATTATTAGCTGCGAACCATTTCGAGAGAACAGTTAAACTTTCATTAACATGCAAGACATTTGTATTTTTCCTATCTATTTTACAAATTAGCGATGTGTCATCAGCAAAGAGAATAATATCCGATAACTTGGCCATCATATAAGGGAGATCATTGATATAAACAAGAAATAGAAAAGGACCGAGAATTGAACCTCGGGGTACGCCCATCTTGACTAAGGACCCGGAGGACGTCGCCCCATTTACATTAACTTTTTGCTGTCTGTTTGATAAATATGAGAGAACAAGATCAGCAGCGAGTCCACGAATTCCGTAGTGGTGGAATTTACATATCAGTGTGTTGTGGTCGACGCAATCGAACGCTTTCGAGAGATCACAGAATATGCCAATGGCATCCTGGGACTTCTCCCAGGATTCCAGAATGTGAGTGACGAGTTTTACTCCCGCATCCGTTGTCGACCTACGCTTCGTGAAACCAAGCTGTTGACTATGCAGAATGCCGTTTGAGTTGAAATGATATGACATCTGGTCCAACATGATTTTTTCATAGATTTTACTCAATGCTGGAAGCACAGATATAGGTCTATAACTAGAGCGATCATTCTTACAACCCGAGTTAAAAATTGGTACTACTTTACTATGTTTCATTAGATCAGGAAACTCGCCACTGTCCAAGCATTGATTGAATATGTCTGCTAGGACAGGAGCGATTGATTCAATGATATCTCCAAGAACCTTAACGGATATTCCCCATACGTCTTCAGTATTTTTTATATTGAGACTTTTAAACGCGGATTTAATTGTACTTGTACTTATTGTTTTAAATTTGAAGTCTTGTATGTCCTCAGTAAAGTTTTCTTTTAAAAGAGCTTCCGCTAATGTCGAAGAAGAGGGGAGAGATTTTGTAACTTCCACTGGAATATTCGTGAAGTAATTTTCTAGTGTCTCCGCCACTTCTTGTTTATCAGAAATGGTCCGATTATCTATTTTCAACGACAATTCGTTCTGATCTTGTTTTTGTGTCTTTCCAGTTTCTCTGTTAATAACTTGCCACACAGTTTTTATTTTATTATTAGAAATACCTATTTTATTAGTTATTAATAGTGATTTTGCTTGAGCGCAGACACTTTTAAATATTTTGGAATAGTTTCTAACATAATTATGGAAAGCTGGATCTGTAGTTAGAGATTTTTCATAATATAAATTGTATAAATTATCTCTGCTTTTTCTTATTCCCGCAGTGGCCCATGCACTAAATTTTGATTTAGAATTTACTTTAACTGTTTTCAAAGGACATATTTCTGAACTTAAGTACAGTGATTAGTCCCACCACTAGCTATACGGTGAAGGAAAATATCGAAAGGAAACCTGCATACGTCTGAGGAGCAATTCAAAGGCGTATGTATAGTCGTGCTTGAGTAACGGCGATGGACTCACCATCTGTCACGTTGGCACCTAATATACCTCTGGCGGAAAGTGGGTGTGTGGGTATTACCTATACACCTCTGTCTACCCCTTCAGGGACCCTTGTGGCAAGGCATGAGGATATATATATATATATATATATATATATATATATATATATATATGCTATTTTATATATATATATATATATATATCGGTGCGACAGAAAATAATTGTCATGTGTCATCCAAATTTCCATACCGCTTGACGTCTTACGTCACGCTGACAAGGATAATCTGTAAGTAGTTAGTTTCAACTGTTCTATGTAAATATAATTAATTGTTGTTATTGTAAATAAATTTACTTAATTAAAACATATGTAGAGTTTATTTCGATAACAGTTATGGCTGCCGATCATTAGTAATCAGGGAAAATAAATATAATTTTGCTTAATTTGGAACCCAGGTTAATTTTTGTGGGATTGTTAAAAGTAACGTAAAAAAATGCCGAAGTGGATAAATACATGAAAATATAATTCTTAAAATTATTGTTTCTTTATATGCGTAATGCATTGTTGTCACTGGGTAATAATTTGCATCGTGTAATTTTTACAATATTACAAAATATTGAATTCAAACTTCTATCTTAACAGGATGGGAGTACAAGACTTTAAAGGAAGGCATCTTGCAAATAGATAATCTGTAGGTATTTGTCTGGCAGAACCACAATATGTCAAGAAAGTTGAAGATAAATGTTATGGCTTATTAATTATATGAATAATGTTATTTTATATATTTTACCTGTATACATATATAGTTAATATTTATACATTCATATAGATTTATGTTGTGTTGTCTCTTCTAACCAGAGAATCTGTAACGTTAGTCCGTTTTCGTTAAGAAGGTGTGATTTTATGTAAATAAATAGTAAAACCATTGTTTTTTTTTCAATTTCAACACATCCTGGGAAATAATTAAAAAAGTAGGCCATCCATTAAAAAATACCACTATACACACACATATCCTTGTTATCTATATATATATAAAAATAATAAAAAAAAGAGCCGTGGTGGCCGAGTGGTTCGAGCAGTTACCTGCGACACAAAGATCGCAAGTTCGAATC
Organism: Drepana arcuata; assembly: GCA_016069955.1. Taxonomy (NCBI): domain Eukaryota; kingdom Metazoa; phylum Arthropoda; class Insecta; order Lepidoptera; family Drepanidae; genus Drepana; species Drepana arcuata. The sequence continues at coordinate 19,952 of JACCPG010006503.1, read as the reverse complement.
CCGACTGTACCAATGAGTTTTTCTGAACTTAAGTACAGTGATTAGTCACACCACGAGCTTTACGGTGAAGGAAAACATCGAGAGGAAACCTGCATACGTCTGAGAAGAAATTCAAAGGCGTATGTATAATTGTGCTTGAGTAACGGCGATGGACTCACCATCTGTCACGTTGGCACCTAATATACCTCTGGCGAAAAGTGGGTGTGTGGGTATTACCTATACACCTCTGCCTACCCCTTCGGGGACCCTTGTGGGAAGGCGTGAGGATATATTATTATTTATATATAGATATATATAGGATATATATATAGGAGATCCCATTTGTGAACTCACTCATCACGAATTCTCAGGAACTATAAAGCCGATTGACTTGAAATTTGGTAGGCATATTCCTTGCGCGGTGTAGAGGTCAGCTAAGAACGGATTTTATGAATCTCAACTTTTTTTTTAAAACACGTTTTTGCCATATGGGAAGTAATAGTTGAAAAACCTGTTTTTTTTTACTTTTTGCTAGTTATGAATATATTGGTATAATGCACGTGATGAAAATAAAAATTGAATTATTACAGCTGCACACAACGACGGTTTTACCCAATTCTGATGAATATATTAAAATAATACACCAATGAGCCGGTAGATGGCGTTATAAGGTCAATTTCACAAGAAAGTGGAATTCATTGTTTTTCCTGTGAAGTCTTCGTTTGCTTCGCAAGTTACAAATCACAACTATTGATTCAAATATTTTTCTCAGCGCACACAAAATGAATTAAATATTTGGGACAGAATATTGGGAGAGTTGGGCACACTATCATCGCCTGTTCATTAATGGACAAGCGCCTCTGGAGCAGAACCGAAATCTCAAAGAAGATCGCAGTGGTGCTTCCGGGCAGTTTTGAGAGAGAGTCAGAGAGTACAGTCATAACTCTAATAAAAAAACCTCTTCCTTCCCAGGAATCATATTCCTGTGAAGAGTTTTATTTTTATTTTGACCTTAATGGTGGTAAACAAGTGGCAACCAAACAATCCATATGGAATTGCTGCACCGGCAGAAATGGAAACAATTCGTAATAAACAGCCCATGACAAAGTTGGCAACGTGCGTATGCGTAACCTAGATATTTTTGCTGCCTGCTACAGAAAGTGTCATCCACGAAAACGACCTTACCAATTTCTATTTTGTTTTGTGCGTGTGCATAGGTAATCAGTGTGTACCGATGTTACTCAACATTAGTGGAAAGTTGCATACTTACAATATAAAGTAGGAAAGAATTAAACTTTAATAGAAAGTAAGAATAGTCTTCGTGGATGGCAGTATAAGTATTAAATAGTAGTCTTTGGGCAGTATCTATAACTGATTTTCAATGAGTATTACTCCAATGGTATATGGCAATAAATACTAGCCAATGGAAGACATAATTGTAACAAAAAATTGATTGCCGCAATCCAGCCAATCAAATCGAGGATCGTGTATGTCAATAATAGCCGAGATAAACTTCAACACGTCGGATTTATTTCTGTGCATTTTAGTAGTTTATTTCAGATATATAAGTCATTTCTAGGCGATAGTTCCATAAAATCGTAAACGATGAAGCACGGTGCAGTTTTGTTGGTATTTACCATAACTTTCGCTCTAGTATCAGCAAGAATTGATCCGAAAAACTTGAAATGTCTAGGTGCTTATTTTTATTTAATTACTAGTATTTTAAAGTGATATTAGCCCATATTCTGCTATTGATTATCTTAATTCATTAATTCCAGTGTGCCGAACGACCTTCGAAGAGCTTAACCAAGTGATAATGAATGTAGATAAGTGGAAAAAAATCGATGTAAGTTTTCGTATGTTTTCTATTATAATACAGGTTTTCCTATGTTTGTTAAATACGCTAAAAACTCCAGAAAACTTAAATAAAACCTAGAATTCACTTATTCCATTCTCAGGTGAACTGTACATAGGCTAAAGATGTGAAGTTGATCAGGTACAGAGTTTAGTTGTCGTATATATTTCGACAATTTGCTTGTACCTGAGTTGCATGTAATACACAAATTAATAATAATATCTTGGTACAATTCCACACAAATTGACCCAGTTCTTAATTATAATAATAACTAGCTGTGCCCGCGACTTCGTCGGCGTGGACGGCTTTTTTACCTTTCGGTGAAAATATTTTTTTTATTAAAAAGTATCCTTCTAAAGTTACTTCTAATACATCCAAGAATATGTGTACAAAGTTTTATGATGATTGGTTTAGTAGTTTTTACGTGAAAGCGTAACAAACAAACTTACATTCACATTTATAATATTAGTAAGGATAATTTATTAGGTAAATGAGTACAACCTGAGTTTAACAAGAGTAAAAACGAACACTTACACTAATGTAAAAATAAATCAATATAACTGAACAACACATGACTACTAGGTAGGTAACAAGCAACATGTCTTCTTCATAATCAACACATAATTTGGAAAACATTGTGAATTTAGATATACTTAATAAGTAGTGTTTTAATGTACAAATATAGCAAAGCTTGTACTATGAGATATATTTATGTAGATAATTTATGTTTCATTCATTCATATTATAGACATCCTCACGGGGTAGGCAGGGAGAATATAGTTCCAGTTGTCTCTAGTCTTACAGACCACTTTCGCTTAAGTATTTGTGACAGATGGTGAGTCCATCGCTGTTACTCAAGCATAACTATACATACGCCTTTGAATTTCTTCTCAGACGTATGCAGGATTTTCTTACATCTATGTTAGTAAATATAATTTAGCGACACATGTGTGCAAAAGTGCTGGTCAGATATATTCAAATATATATTCAATATATATATGATAGCAGAAACTTTATGGAGCAATACAAATATTTACAGGTTGGTAACTTTAGAATGGACAAGGATGGCAACACCATGCAACAAAAGGTGCCTGCCCACCGCTCTGCTGTTTACATATCTGAATTGATCGATGATATTTGTGAGTATCCATACAATTACACACAATTTCCACTTTTTTCTCACATACATGCATTTCACGCATAGTCCCTCAGTCTTCCTAATAGCCGTGATGGAAGAGTAGTTTGAGTAGTTGCCTGCAACACAAAGATTGCAAGTTTGAATCCCAACTGTGCCAATGAGTTTCTCCAAACGTAAGTACTGTGATTAGCCACATCATGAACTTTACGGTGAAGGCAAACATTTGTGAAGAAATTCAAGTAGGTGTAGTTAGCTTGAGTAATAGCGATGGACTCGCCGTCTGTCACCTTGGTACCTAAAATACATGCCTGGCGAAAAGTGGATGTGTGGGTACTACTTACACATTTCTGCCTACCCCTCAGGGACCCTTGGGTGAAAGTGTGAAGACAAAGTATGTCACCGAGTTGGCAGAGAGAGCAGAGCACCAGTTCTCCATACACCTGCAAACTTTTGTTTCATCCACATTCATCAGTCTTCATGCATGGTCACCAGTATCTAGTACTCTTATTGAATATGTCACGAAAAATTCTCCAAGTGGGACATTGCTATAAATTCAAAATGGAATTTAAAAGATAAAGGGCCAGCACAGGGAATGCTTATTGAACATCATCACGCCTTCCCACAAGGGTCCCCGAAGGGGTAGGCAGAGGTGTATAGGTAATACCCATACACCCACGTCACTCAAGCACGACTATATTGCCTTTGAATTTCTTCTCAGACGTATGCAGGTTTCCTCTCGATGTTTTCATTCACCGTAAAGCTCGTGGTGTGACTAATCACTGTACTTAAGTTCATAAAACTCATTGGTACAGTCAGGACTCAAAACCACTCGGCCACCATGGCTTATTGCACATCACATATTGATATTGGTTACCATTCATCATAAAAAACCTGTCAGAAGGAACCGTACCTGTCCTCATACTCAATAGTGGTGAATTGAATTGCAGGCAAGAAGATGGACGACTATGTGCGTGTGTACTACAAGTCCACCGGCAAGCTGGCCATCATGCAGCTGATCATGAAGGATGGCACGATGAACCCTGACTTCAGCAAGACCAAGTTTGTCACCGATGATGATCTCAACAAGAGTCTGGAGTATTATGTAAGTTGGAGTGCTTAAGGGGCCTTCATTACATTACATTACATTACACAAAAGTATAATAATAATATATCCTCACGCCTTCCCACAAGGGTCCCCGAAGGGGTAGGCAGAGGTGTATATATAGGTATTACCCACACACACCCACTTTCCGTCAGAGATATATTAGGTGCCAACGTGACAGATGGCGACTCCATCGCCGTTACTCAAGCACGACTGTACTTTTTATATCTATTTATCTGCAAACCAACGTAACATGCCTTACTATCACAGCCTCATTCACGCCAGTTGATTTGCGAATCTCTTCATTGAGGATTAATATATATAAGGTGAACGGGGCCACGTTGGCGCCGATGTATATATATATATTATATTCTAACATTCCAGTGCGAGCGAATGTTCGAAGACAACGAGGAGGAGATTACGTCACTGTACAAAAACAGGCCCCAAGATGACGTCATGCCGGACGCCGAGCGAGAGGTGGGTCACAGGAATACGGCCAGGTTTATGAGCTGGAATCATCCACACACGTACACGCACACACGCACACAGACAGACATAAATTATTATCTGAGTTAATGAAGTAATCAATTATTATTATAGAAAAATATTTGTGTGTCACCGTGGCAGATGGCGACTCCATCGTCACTGCTCATCATATTATAAGCAGGAACTCACTCATATTCACACGTACATCCTGGGACTCTCTAGACTTACGTACCTTCGCTTCGTCCACACAGGCGTTGGAGAGTCAAAAACAATAAAATACTTAATATTTTATTCAATGCAAGAGATACTTATTGAACGTCATATTTAAATATACATACTTATCATCACGCCGCCCTCACAGTGTAGGCAGATAGAAAAACGCCAGTTCTCTCTAGACATGCGTACTTTCGCTTCGTCCACATTCATCAGTCTCTTCATACATGCTCGTCGGTTTCGAGTACTCTTGACGTTCCCGTCCTTTAGCGTCCGATCGATTTCATCTACGTAATTGGAACGTCATATTTAAAATAACTAAATTATTTGTCCACATTCATCTCTTCGTACATGCTCGCTGGTTTTGATCGATCGTTGTTTTGTATATACGTGCTCGTATTTATTTATTCCATAGACATTTATATAACGGCATTTATTAAGTAAATAATAGCTTTCCCGCCCAGCTTCGCCCGGGTGAAAAAGTTAAATTTCCTGAAACACGCCACCTATCGGTTTCAATTGTGAATCTAAACCATTCTCGACTCCATCTCTTAGAATCGTTTGGAGCTAACAGATAATTGTGACTGTCAAATAATAGAGCAAGTAATTTGCAATATGATAATTATATTGCGACTTTAAATTGAGATGTAAGCTATCCTATCTTTCATGTTGGATCCAACTGCACACGGTGTGCAAATTGATTAAAATCAGTTAAGTAGTTTAGGAGTCCATCGCGGACAAACAACGTGACGCGTGATTTATATATATTAAGATGTATTTACTTTACTTTGTTAATGGCGTTGGTGTGTTGTAGATATGCTTCGCGCACGCCAAGTACTGCGAGGACTGGATGCTGCCTAATGAGGAAGACACGACCTGGACTAGCGAGATGGAGCAAGACTACATCAAGGTACACATATCCTACCACGTGGGTGGTGTTAAGCGGTTACTATAACTCCCGTAGAATATTTTAGGTGCTTACGTGACAGATGGCGAGTCCGTCGACGTTACTTAGACACGACTATTCTTTGATATACCTTTGAGAGCCGTTTTTTTAAGCCGTGGTGGCCGAGTGGTTCGAGCAGTTGCCTGCGACGCAAAGGTCGCAAGTTCGAATCCCGCCTGTACCAATGAGTTTTTCTGAACTTAAGTACAGTGATTAGTCACACCACGAGCTTTACGGTGAAGGAAAACATCGAGAGGAAACCTGCATACGTCTGAGAAGAAATTCAAAAAGCGTATGTATAGTCGTGCTTGAGTAACGGCGATGGACTCGCCATCTGTCACGTTGGCACCTAATATACCTCTGGCGGAAAGTGGGTGTGTGGGTATTACCTATACACCTCTGCCTACCCCTTCGGGGACCCTTGTGGGAAGGCGTGAGGATATTAATACCTTTGAATGTCTTCTCAGACGTATGTAGGTTGCCTCTCACTGTTCTCCTTCACCGTAAAGCTCGTGGTGTGATTTTTTGTCTATCTGTCTGTTTCCTCCGGCTAACCTTTGAAACGGCTGGACCGATTTTGATGGGACTTTCACTATCAGATAGCTTATGTAAAAAGGAGTAACTTTTATTTTAGAGTTTAAACAATACCTTTTGAACTCCACATGGACAAAGTTACAGCTAGTAATATACAAAAAAAGGCCACAGTTGTTTAGAAAATTAATATCTCAGTGGTACTCACCAACGGGATTCGAACCCGTAATCGCCACTCGGCCATCGTAGTTAATAAATAAATGAATTATTTAAATGAAGAAATCCAAAATATTATAAATGCTTAATTTGATTGTTCCTCCTTCATCCAAAAATACTAAACGGAATTGGATGATATTTGGCATTTGAGATAGATTATTAGCTGGATAAGTACATTCATAGGATACATACTAATGAAATCATATTATTACATTTTCAGGTGCACGGTCCGGACCCCTACGGCTTCGGAGGCCTTCCCCAGATGGCGCCTGAGCCGGAAGTATCCGACGACTACGAGGATATCCCCGAAGAGGACCTGCTCGCCAAGGAGGAGCTATAAATACAACCTTCATTGCATAGTGATAGAGTCTAGAGTCACATAGCGGACTTACTTAACTAAACTTGAAAATACATACTTCGGAGACCCGAGGTGTTGGAGAGTCAAAAACAAAAAAATACTTAATATTTTATTCAATGCAAGAGATACTGGGAATACTTATTGAACGTAATATTTAAATATACATACATACTTATCATCACGCCGCCCTCACAGTGTAGGCAGATAGAAAAACGCCAGTTCTCTCTAGACATGCGTACTTTCGCTTCGTCCACATTCATCAGTCTCTTCATACATGCTCGTCGGTTTCGAGTACTCTTGACGTTCCCGTCCTTGAGCGTCCGATCGATTTCATCTACGTAATTGGAACGTCATATTTAAAATAACTAAATTATTTGTTATAGTTATAGTAATATAAATTAGAGTAAACTCGCGGTTTATTGCCAGTATGTTCATTATAAAACATTGTGTCTTCCAATATTATAAAAAAATATATATTTCTTTATTTACACAAAGGGCTTACTCATATGTGTTTAAGTGAGTGCTGCCACATATATAAAAATAAGATAATTGTAACCCTTTATTCATACACAAGGCATATACAACTTCCCGGTATATATTTATATATATATATATACTCACGCCTTCCCACAAGGGTCCCCGAAGGGCTAGGCAGAGGTGTATAGGTAATACCCACACACCCACTTTCCGCCAGAGGTATATTAGGTGCCAACGTGACATGGCGAGTCCATCGCCGTTACAAGCACGACTACACATACGGCTTTGAATTTATTCTCAGACGTATGCAGGTTTCCTCCCGATGTTTTACTTCACCGTAAAGCTCGTGGTGTGATTAATCACTGTACTTCAGTTCAGAAAAACTCATTGGTACAGTCGAGATTCGAACTTGCGACCTTTGCGTCGCAGGCAACTGCTCAAACCACTCGGCCACCACGGCTCTATTTTTACCAGGAACGATATATATACCTGTTGATGCAGTGTAAAATTGATTTCATATGTAGATATTTATATTAGCAGGGTATTGTTATTATAGAGAATGACAAGTTGTTCATAATGAAATTCATTATCATCATCACTAATCATTATTAAAATAGTCGTGTCACAACTATCAGCCTCTTCCAGGCAGAATCGATTGGGAACCTAGTCTTTTAGTTCCAACTCGGCCCCATTCGTCTGTCATAGATTCCAGTTGCGGATTGTATCTTGTTGTCCCAGGTAGAATTTATATGTGAATACTTGAAGAACACGGTCGGCGACCCGCCATTAGTTCGCTCAATACATATTCTAAAACAAGACAACTATTTTAATAACAATGTACTTTCTAAGAGGCCAATATTAAGACAAGAGCTGTGTCTAGGTGTTTGTCATAGCGTTTGCCTTACTATAGGCCAGAGATATTGAGCTAAATAGTGACAATTGGGAAAAAATTACAGAGACTCAACAGAACCTAGCTATTAAATATATCATGATTATTCAGAGGCTATATCTACTCCTCCTCTGCGGTAATTAGTCCTATCACAGCTCTGCCTACCGACCTGGGGTTCTTTACTTAAAGTGTACTGGGGTTGTTTACTTAAAGTCCCAATTATGCCAAGCGAAGGTAGGTTACCAGTCCAGTGTCACAGAATTGTTAAGAGATGAATTTCTTTGGAGTCATTAAAGGTTGGGCATGCGGTGTCTGGCTTTGGCACAGATGCAAGGGACCAAGTATGTGTACTTACATGATCATTATTATATCATACATACAAACAAATCACCACGCTGAGCTCCATACAAGATTGGCAGAGTAGGATTTTCTATATATAAATATTTATATTTAATCTATTTATACATGTAATTTAACATTCCAAGTAAGAAAGGAGTATTTAACATTTACATATGATAAACTATTGAAAAGGTTTTTGTTAAAGTTAAACTTTGTTTTGAGGGTTAAATATACAGGTGCTTCAGCTGTATTATTAAGAAGTGTATCCAATAAAGAAATGTAGGATTTTTTAACATGTACATAACAAAATTTGGGGAATAGTATTTGTATGTCCTATGTAGTTATTTACCTATATAAGTATGTATATTGTTGTCCAGTTCCCATAGTACAAGCTTTGCTTAGTGTGGGAACGTAAATTATTGTGGTATTGTCCCAGGGTATATAGTTTTTTTTTAAATGGAGTTTATACACATTGCCATACTCACTAAGTGAGACAAAGAGATTTAGAACTACCCTCTGTGTATTGAAATTAACTAAAATAAAGTTGTGTCTAGAAATTTTTCGTTGTGAATTTTGTGTGATTAATTGGGTATTATATTAATTGTTGATAATTGTCAGTGTTTTATTGCGCCTTTATTTTTTACTTAACATTTCGTTGGAATCCTGGCAACACTGGTTTTTGAGACCTGATATCACCCCTCCCTCGAAAGCGCCGGCCCGAATCGAGACAGTCGCTCTAAAATTATTGAAATATTCAACAGTCCAGCCCAGCTACCTGACTCGCGTACCAGCAACGTCCTAAGCCGAGGTCTGTACCCTACAGTGGTGTGCCTATAGCAAATGCCAAAAAATAATCAAACTAGTAGACCAGAAAAGGTATGTAAGTCTAGAGGGAACTGGCGCTCTCTACTCTCTGCCTACCCTGTTAGGGACTCGGTGTGATGATGAGTGTGACCAGAACACAAATTCACTGATAGATACTCGTAATAAGAAGAATTATAATAATATAATAATAATAAGAAGAATTATCTTGTGAAATGAATTCATAACACTTTTCCATAACTAGCCAAGGTGAATTATTTGTTTTTCATTATAGAAATCCGCTATTTCCATACTTAACAGTGCAATCTATCAGCTCCATTAGAAATGTTTACTATCAACTTTTGCTATTAGTTTCTATTCCCAAAATAAATAGGTGTTTTTTTTATCGAAAGATTAAACAAAAAAGTTCGTGCATCTCAACAGGTACGTCTCAACCAAAAAACATAATAATGCTACTATTATAATACCTAAGTATTGAATTGACACATAATTCAGATATTTTTATGTTTCACGCAATGTGGTTGTATTATCTATGGTTTTATATCTAACCTGCGACAGGAACAATAGCGATATCAAGAAAAAAACTTACAACTGTAAAATTGACACAAATAAAACACATAGTGAAATATGTGCATCTAAAAACAAATCATTAATTATGATATGTGTACCTATTACTCGTAATGTAGAGTGTGCTAGATACGTATAAGTAAAAATTTGCCCTTTCGAAGCGCCTCTGTTGCCCATTCTCCAGGTTTCCGCCCGCCGCCCCCCACCTACCAACGGACCCAACCAAACTAAACTATACAACAGTTCGCATTCGGTCTCGTTGCGCGTAGGACCTTTGCTCAACGTAATGTTAAAATTTTTTATGTATATGAAATTGTTTAAAATCTTCAAAATACCTTGAATATTATCGTTGTTCCGTCGAGAAGTGAAGTTCCAGTGATTCTCGTGAAGAAAAACCGCGTTTCAACTAAAAACTCAGGTGAGTGACTATTTGTCAGACTGCGTCTTTTCCTGATTCAAGCTTAAGATGCTCTATTTGAAGTAGTTTTCAATAGCTTGCCCCTTAAAATCACATTTAATTATCATAGTGATCGAGAGCAATAGTGCCATATTGCCTGATGACTTGTCCACACCTGTGATTTTGGCATACGTTAAATATTATCCATGTCTTTTTATCTAAGCGTTCCTACTAAACTCTTATCAGTCTCTCTAAGTCATGTGCAGTGGAAAATGTCAATATCATAATAGATCGCGCGCTCCCCTGAGCAAGCGACTTGGCAACGCGGTACTGCGCTAATAAATTGTTAAAAAAGTTGATATACCAAACTACATGTTATTAGCCAGCGACCGGCATTTCCCTTTGTTTTCCGTGTGAAATCGTCCCTTTGTCCTTCGGTAGGGAGCGCTGGGCGCGCCGCGGTAAAGGAATCTCGACTCTAGAAAAGTGGCATAATACAATGATGATATACATCGGCGGGCGGGCGATCCGCTCGCGTCGTTTTCACAACGCTGTGTTCGTGCGTACCTACGTGGAGGACGTCACTGTGCTCGTGCGGTAGTTTGTTTATAATCATCGGCGCACCAAACTCGCCTCTATTTGTAGTAAGCCACGGCCTGCTATCGTATGTAGGTCGGTGTCCTCGTCGGTGTTTGCCTATCGATCTCTGCTGTGGCCAATGGCATTATGTGGACTAGCTCCTGCGCGGTCGCGGCTCGCCCCGCTCGTGCTGCTTGGTGAAAGCCGGCCGCTCGCACGATTACCTGTACATGTTTAGCGCGGCTATATCTATTATCTTATCATTTGAAATGCTGTTGCGTCTCTGCGCCTCACGGCTGCCGCCGTTTGGTGGCCAACTAGATCGCAATATGTATACTTTATTCCTATCATGTCATAAGATGGCGCGAAGTGCTGGATGTACGAATTGGAATCGTGAATGTTTTGTTGGGCGAACGGTGTTTGCCGACCTCCGCGGCGCGAGAGGGGGGCATGGGGTGCGGGGGGAGGCCGCCAGAAATAGAAGTGCGGATTGGAAACGGCGACGTGGCAACGTCGCGCGCCCGACCGTGCTCGCAGCTCAGTGTCGGTTCAAAATGGCGTCTGTGCGTGATCGATACCGTGGAATTTGCGTTAAAAATGACCGAATCGGTGATATATCTGGTTGTAGGTCGGCCGAAGAGGTGCCCTGGAACCTCGGGGCGCGCGCCCCGTGCCCGGTCTCGGCTCACAACGCATTCAATGTACGTATCTCAACCATATTGCGCCGACACTAGCCCCCTACATAGGTAGATAGCTCATATTAAGGTACGCATGCAATCGCGATGATCTAGACATCTACACCATATAGCCATATTGGCTACTATCGGGTTATCTTCGACGTAGCACTTGAGCGTATGTATGGTAAATCTAGTATGAATGACGTTATGTACCCATGTCGCTGAGTACACATCGTGATTGTTTCAGGCGTTATATAATTTTTATTTATATTAGACGTTCATGAGAATTCTGTATCGATTTTAGGCTGAAACCTAATGATCTAATCCCAAAATGGATTCAATTAACTTTGATGCAGCATGCATTTCATTTCATTATGATAAACGTGGACAAAATGGCGTCGCACGTAGATAATGTACTTGTAAAGTTACGACGCAGTTAGCGCGGAGTGTTGGCAGCATTGCGCGATGTGTATTGTGAGTGAAGTCACTTGTTCGATAAGAAGTTTCAAGGCTACTTTTCTTATTGTCGGCAACAATGGGTAAATTTTATGTTCGTTAAACTAGTTTGGTACTTATATATGTATAGTTGTTTGTTATGATCTATAATTATATTTTAGCATCTGCTCATATGTATGTCGGCTACACAAGCACACCGAAGCAGTTTAATTGAGGTTAACGCGGTCCGTCACAAACTAGTTGCAAGTTGGTACTTACCTCGCAATGAAATACTCTCGTGGTTTTTGTCTATGTATTCGATTCGACAGTCTTAAGTCTAGTCAACAGTTGTAAACATTGCGTATTTATTTCTTTATTTATTTTTTCTTCTTACAAGTTTTAAGAGTTTGTATTTTTTTTTGTTTCATTGGGTTGTAAAGCAATAATATCGAATTTAGACTGCTTACTTGCGTATGATATTGATTTGGTTCCTCCTCCTGAAATTGGTGATTAGAAATATAATTAATTTCTTTTACCACTATTGATTTAATTAAGTTTTATTTCATAATCATCTTGAGACACGTCTATTAAGGAAAGCTAGCTAAGTATTGATAGAAAAAAGTACTTGAATACATATCGTCACATCCACGGCAAACTTACGAAACTGCCTTTTTTTAGTAAAATCGGTATTTTATAAAAATCTGTTCTTCATATCGGACTACACCCCGTGGCAAACTTACGTATTTCTATCACTAACGGTTACAGAATTCAAGTTGTCCGAATCGATATTTTACGCTAATACACCCATAGTAAACCTACCAAATTGACATACGATATTTTAGCGTGGCAGAATTTAAGGAGGTTGAAGCAAAATGTGCCATTGTCAACTTCCGAATCTGACATATTCGTAAATTTACATTGGTGACAAATATTATTCGAATGTATGAAGTAACAATAGCCAATACGCGAATTTGACATATTCGTTAATTTACTATGGTCTCTAACATCAATATGTGGGTAAAGTAACTACAGCAAATACGCGAATTTGACACATTCGTGAAGTTACAATGGCATAATATCATATGTGGGTAACGGTGACCTAAACCAAATATGCGAATCTGACATATTCGTGATACAGTGGTATCAATGCATTATTAATAAGTGAAATAACTTACGGCAAATGTACAAACTGACGTGTTTTAATAATCGATTATTAATCTATAAACGAAATCTTCTTTAACGCGGCAAAATTTAATCGAATTTTAATAACTATTTTTTTGTACTATTAATTATCATATATATATTATCAAGAGAAGATCATCACAGTAGAAGTCCCTTTGGATAATATTTTTTATGTTAGGGTTGTCACATTCTTCGCCAATCTGCCAAATGCATCTGGTGCTTAGAAAACTAGCACTAGAAAAACCATAGGTAATAGTATTTAATTTTAGAGTAAGAAGAGGTTCATTTTCATTTTCACGCCACAGTATGAGTTATAGGCTACGGTCAGACTCTCTTACTAGGATCTGCCTATACATTTTCTCAATGTCCCCTGACAAGACATATTTGTATTGGCGAAAACGTACTAGGATGTTAAATAAGGAATCTTGTATAGTAGGGCCTACCATTTGGAGGTCATTAACCGATATACCTGAGGTAGTGGGTTCGGAAGCATTAAAAACTACACTTAGCTTAGTAGTTGCGCTCTTTTCTCTCATTACCGGATGATGAGGAAGAAAATAGGAATTAGGCAATATTTGATTTGACTCTGAAAGATGGCCGAGTTCATAGTACTCGTGAATAAATTGAGAGTATAGCTTTTTAAGCTCAGGGGTTTTTCTAAAACGAGCTTCTAAACTAAGAAACCGCTTTTTAGCTATGTGGTAGGATTCTCCTAGACAGTCTAATTCGTCTTTAAGTGGGATACCTACACAAAAACGACCATTACTTTCTCGGCGAGTGGTGGAAATGTAGTGCTTTTCGCAAAGCTTTTCTTCCTCTGAATAGGCTTGGATTTGAGGAACACTTTCGAGTTCCCAGAATTTGGCTAACTCTTGATCGAGATTAGAATTTTCTTGATTTTAATATAAAATTGCATATAGTAGGTTAATTAGGAGTGACTTGAACTGAAGTAGTGGGAATAGGCCCGGCGATGAGCCATCCGAGCTTAGAGCTCCGAAGGTTAGGGTTATTAGCCCCTAAAGAGTGCTGTTTAGTACCTATTAAATCCCAAAGTAGGTCAGCACCTATGAGCATATCTATAGGGGATGATTCATTGAAGCTGGGGTCCGCTAGTTCAAAGTCTGTTAGGTTTAGTTGACTTAGGTCAAAGGAAACTTTAGGCAACTTTTCTGTTATTGTTTTTAGAACTAAACAAAACATTGATACATTATATGTAGAAGTATTAGATTGGAGTTGGAGAGCGCAGCGATCTGGGCTCAAGTTTAGGGGGTTGTTACCGATAGAAACAATACTGACATTTGATGGCTGAGGAGTCAAGTTGAGTCTTTGCTTTACACTCTCAGTGATAAAGGACGATTGGCTCCCGCTGTCAAGTAGAGCTCGAATGGCAATAGTTACACTGGTAATTGGATTTGATAGACGCACCTTGGCGGTACACATTAAAACTTCAATCGTGGACAAAGCGGCCATAGCGATAGAAGAGGTACTAGGATTAGAATTAGTTTGGTTATTGGGGAATGTATGTAACAATGAATTGTGTCTCAGTCTGCATGAACGACATGAGCCCGGAAGCTTACAAGTTTGAGCGTTGTGACCGGACCGGAGACAGTTTGGACATACATTTAGTTATGCAACTATGGAGTTCCTATCTTCTGGAGTTTTAGACTTGAATGAGGTGCATTCATAGAGGCGATGACTGCCCTGGCACATGGCACATTCAAAATTAGGCTTAGAAGAAGGAGTAGTCTCCTTAGAAGATGCAAAACAAGACTTAGACTGTATCTTAGGCGGAAGTGTATAGGGAACATGTTTTGGCTTGTCTAAACGGTCAATTTTATTTCGATTGACTGTTTCGAGGACGTCTGCACGGTTCTTTAAAAAGGAAAAGAAGTCATTTAGACAAGGTATGTCGGATAATGTATTCCTATGCTCCTCCCATTTGAAATTAGTACTGTTTTATAACTTTGCCGATAGGATATAAATAATTAGAATAATGGCGCTAATGAATCTAAATAGGTTTTAAATTTGGTTCCCTTAATAGAACCGCGCTTAAAATTTAATTCTTTAAGTTTTGAAACCAGATGCTGAGGAAGCAGAGGAAGTTTGATCATTATTAAAATAAATATTTACTGGACTTTTTGTATGAAAAAACAGCTTTCGTTTATTTACCAATGTCCAAATTGGATATTTTTCTTTTGTTACTTACGAAAGTGGTAGTTTCGTAAGTATACCAATGTCTAAATTAAATATTTTTTGTAATCACTTACGAAAGTGGTACTTTCGTAAGTTTACCCCGGTCTAAATAAATATCTTTTAATTTCCGTCTATGATGAGCAAAGTTACGAATGTGCTTTTATTTCTGATCCTTGTAAAGTATTTAATATCCGTTGATTAAATCTTAAAAATGCTTCATTTTTAAAACCAACTGTACCAAAATAACGATTTCACAATTACATTAGAAAAGAGAAAAATGTTTTTATATCTTCAAAACGCCGTCCTGTAAAATTCAAATTTAGCAGATTCGGAAGTTTACCGTGGATGTGACGATATCATCACGGCGAATCACTCACGAGGTAGCTGGCGTGCGTCTCTGGAGACGGTAGAGTACCACCACTATAGAATTTCGCCGCACTTTTTACGATACCTTCCTAGAGTGTCAGATTCAGAAACCTAAAGTTTTATACATAGAATTTCAGATTAGGGCATTACACTTGACTCTTCGTTAATGACTAGTCCCCAAGGGTAGGCATGGTGTGACTACACCCTTTATTCGCCGGAAGTTTAAGTGCCAGCAGATGTTGAGTCTGTTGCAGGTTCTCAAGCACTAATATAAATGTTTTTTTTTTATTTTGTTGTGGGTGAGCTGCGTGTTGGGGACACGCAGCTCACCTCACGACTTGATCAAAATTATGTTTGCTATAAGTTTGAGCTACTTTCATTATTATGCTTTAATAATTAGGAATAGGTGTAATATATTATTTATATTAATTAGAGAAGCTTTAAATCAAATTTGCTTGTCGTTTTGTATCCTATTGACGAACTTCATTGATAAATTACCTATTATAAATGTTAATACAATAAAAATATATAACATTCATTCAATGGTTTCTTTTGTGTGTAACCTTTTTAGATCCTAGATTCTCACGGGGTAGGCAGATGTAGAGCGCCAGTTTTCTCTAGACTTGCATACCTCTTTCGCTTGGTCTACAGTCTCTTTATAACTGCTCGTCGGATTCGAGTATGTACTCTTGACGTTCCCGTCCTTGAGCGTCCGATCGAAGGGTAAAATTGCTTACCTATTAAGAAATTTGCCGTTTTAAGTGCTGTTCTTATAAACAGACCACACCATGACAGTGTTGCTGTCGGTTAATAATGTACAAGATTTTCCAGTATCTTTGGGCGGTCTGAGAATAGTTCCAAGAATGGTTCAATTACTGCTGTTCTAAATAGCCTGCCTCCTCGTAACCCTTTTAGTTAAGGAGAGGCTAAAGCTCCGGACTTCTATAGTTCATTTGTGATTGTAATTCTTGAGGCCAGAGATGGCAGAATACTTTAATATTATATATAACCTTACTAAGTTTCGAAGAAATAAGAAATCCAAATGACAGATATAATACATTGAGGTTGGAATCTTACATGTGTTGTCTGTCGAGTCTCCTCACTTGTTACCAAAGTTACCATTAAATTGTCCCTCTTTACAAACCCGTTCTCGCACGCAGTAGTCAAGGCAATCCAACCGATCCTAAATGTGTTATTGGTATGAATATTCACCCAGTCTCATTGTCATAATGCAACTTATTTAGAAACTCCAAAGCCAGCTGTTGAATTGCATCCGATGTCGAGAATATTTTTGGCGGGAAGCAGGTACGAAGCGGCCCTCGCGGTCTCGATCGCAACTGTTGTATAATTATAGAGAAAGGAGATTTGTTTTGGTCCACCACCTCCGCGGGGCGCGGCGGAGGTTCGTGGCATTTCATATCGCGGCACGTCCGTTTTGTTCGCTTTTATCCGAGGGCGACGTTGCCGTTCTTTGGCGGGCTCGGGCTCCGTCGGTAGGTCGTTGTGGAAGCGCTGCAGGCAGTCAGTCGGCCGCGCAGCTCGGTGCGCGACGTTCGTCCGCGCGCGTCCTTCCCTTCCCGACCCGCGCAGCGCACCCGCCCGTGCGACAGAGACAGAGCGCCGTGAAAGAGAGACGCCACGATGGCAGTGTCGCAACCTCGCCCACCTGACCGTGTTGACGCCGCGCTCGAAAAAGTTGCGCTGTTGCGCTATTTGGAGGCGCACGAATGTGCTCGCGCGGAGCGTGCTGTGACGCTCTATACCGAGCCCCCGTCTTGAGCTAGTTTCATTAAGTGTATATCACAATTTATCAGTGCTGAAGATAATATTCGATACCCACGCCAAGTGTGTACATTGGTACGTATTCATCCATTTAAATTGGAACCTAGTTCGAGGCCAGGCGTTATCTCCTCCGTGCATATAATTGTCAGCTTACCTTACATCTTGCGAAGTAGGTTGGATCTATTTCTCCTTTGACTAACATTGATCTCCACTGACGTTCAGCAATCGGTGCGATGTAATTGTTGGTATTTAGTCGCCATTTTCTACGTCGGTGACGAATACCGCCTCGCCGCCGTCCTCGTTTCCCCGCCCCACGCCAAACCGGACTTTACCGCACTATTCTGAAAGATGATTATCCTTAACCGACTTTAACTTTTTCTTTTAACAAGATCCGCTCGCTATGATTCATTGTGGAAATAATAATAACGTTTTGGTCCGTCTGTGCCTTAGAATATTTTTTTTTTGCTTTAATAATTTTGTTTCAGTAAGAGATTGTACAGTAAGTAACAGTATGATAGTCGATTTTAGTATTTTTGCCAACGTAGCAAGGTTGAAAATTTCTCGCAACGCATTTCGCGTCGCCCATTTCGCGCTGTGCACCTAGGCCGTCTTATCGATTTGTATACATACATATTCTGCTATAAATACTTCTATACAAGTTTGTGACATCGCTATGGTTGGTCGTCGACCGGTTTGGAATAAACTGGTGTTAGTGTGGGTGCCATGACCGGACATTTCAAATATCGTATTCGAAACCCATGCGGCTACCTTTCCAATGCCTTCAAAATTATGTTACGTAATATATTTATAAAAGTTACCGACACATGCGCTACGCTGCGTTTATACACTTTACGCGATGTGGGCGTTCATGCTCTTATAATTCACATTTAATGGTTTCACTCTATAATGTACCATAGTATTATTATTATTTTCGTTAACTGTCTGACTGAAATGTAAGGCACAATTTAATTTATTCACGTGAATCTACGGATGTGATGTGACGTCACGAGCATTTTTTTTTCTGTTGAAGTTTTGCTATGTGGCCTATTGTCACGCATCTTATTGATTTGTGGTCAGGAGGCGATCCAAAAAAATAGCGGAACGTAATTAAGTAGGTTAAAGGTAATTATTATTATCGTTAGTATAGAGCTTAACCATGAATAAAAGTTATTTCGCTACATTAAATGTAATTTTTATGCTACAAATATAATATCATTGCCTCTGTAATACACACCGCCTGATGGTTAGCGTTAACTTGAGCCAAGTAGGTTTGAAGGTAGTTTTTTTTAATGCCAATATGGTGGTATACAAGCAGATACGGGAGGGTGCGGTACATTTTCGCATAATAAAAATGCGTTGGTCATTCTTGTAACATCACAGGCATTTCATATGATATCTAAAAGACTGTAAATTCGAGCATTTCTTTTTATTATAATTTTTTGTGCTGGCAGCTTATTCAAATGTCAATAAAAAATCTTTAAAAAAAATACTTAGCGCCAAAATCGTACCAAGGGTACCAACCACACCACCGTCCACCACACGACAGTCAACACAACGATAATAACGAATATATTCAATTGAGTTGTCTTTCTTTATCGACTTGCGAAAGATAAATGTATTTGTACTTGCTTGCAAATAATGAGTAATATTGGTGCGTGAAAGTCGATGAATTCCCAGTAAAATAAAACAAAAGAACTCATTCATGGATTTCCTGCCAACACTAGATAAGTTCGGTGCTTTTTGTTTTAATGAATAGGTAAACATCTTTTCTTACCTCTGTACTTTGTGCCTTTAGTGAGACCTTTCAAAAGGGAACTGTGAATGTATTAATATACGAAATTGTAGGTAATTCACCATTAATAAATGGACGTATTTGTAGGTTATGTTACACGCCGCCTGCATGGACAGCCAGATGTGCGTGGTGGTTATTATAACCAAACTTATGTATTTATTCAAATAAATATGTATCAATATAATTTTGCTTAAATATATAAATAAAATACATGCTCCACAGGAATTATGTTATCTGTGTAAACTGTTTGTCTATGTATTAACTTTATTTTTAATTTGTTCTTCTTTTTTTTACGTGAGACTGTTTGTGTTCCTAAATAAAGTAAAAATTAATAAAAAATAAGCATGCTATTTCCGATTTTTAAGCAGTAGTGTACAACGTAGAAAAGGCATGCCTTTGTTTTTATTCATCACAGTATCTTTGGAAACTGACAGGAGAAGTTACGAAAATGTTTATCTTCATAGAATGATAGCTGGTTCTACCACCGACCAATCTCTATGATTCTAGAGCTATTATAGCCATATTACTTTTGAAATTAGTAGCATGCCCCCCCATCCCGTTGGTCTCCTCAATAGGTTAGCCAACTGCGTACAAGGGGGTATAGTGAGTTAGCATTGGAAGCGCCATCTTG